>BGPT01000071.1:234411-255187 GCA_003297045.1 Symbiodinium sp. clade C Y103
ACTTCAACCTCTCATTCTAAATGATATTTGCCACGTGAGGGTTTCTTGAGAGTTTCTTTAGGGTTTCATTTAGGGTGTCAGTTAGGGTTTTTATTCAGGGTTTCAATGTAGGGTTTCATTCAAGGTTTCATGTAGGGTTTCNTAGGGTTTCATTTAGGGTGTCAGTTAGGGTTTTTATTCAGGGTTTCAATGTAGGGTTTCATTCAAGGTTTCATGTAGGGTTTCATGTAGGGTTTCACTTCGGGTTTCTTCAGGGCTTCATTTAGTGTTTCATTTAGGGGTTTCTTTAGGGTTTTCTTTAGGGTTTCTTTAGGGTTTTTTTAGGGTTTCATTTAGGGTCTTCATTTAGGGTTTCATTTAGGGTTTCCTTTAGGGTTTCATTTAGGGTTTCTTTAGGGTTTCTTTAGGGTTTCATTTAGGGTCTTCTTTAGGGTTTCATTTAGGGTTTCATTTAGGGTTTCATGTAGGGTTTCATTTAGGGTTTCATTTAGGGTTTTAATTAGGGTTTCTTCAGGTCTTCATTTAGTGTTTCATTGATGGTTTTTTTCAGGGTGTCATTTCGGGTCTTCATTTAGGGTTTCTTTAGGGTTTCTTAAGGGTTTCATTTAAAGTTTCTTTAGGTTTTCTTTAGGGTTTTCTTTAGGGTTTCTTTAGGGTTTCTTTAGGGTTTCTTTAGGGTTTCTTTAGGGTTTTCTTTAGGGTTTTCTTTAGGGTTTTTTTAGGGTTTCATTTAGGGTCTTCATTTAGGGTTTCATTTAGGGTTTCATTTAGGGTTTCATTTAGGGTTTCNTTTTTTAGGGTTTCATTTAGGGTCTTCATTTAGGGTTTCATTTAGGGTTTCATTTAGGGTTTCATTTAGGGTTTCTTTAGGGTTTCTTTAGGGTTTCATGTAGGGTTTTCTTTAGGGTTTCATTTAGGGTTTCATTTAGGGTTTCATGTAGGGTTTCATTTAGGGTTTCATTTAGGGTTTCTTCAGGGTTCCATTTAGGGTTTCTNGGGTTTCATTTAGGGTTTCATTTAGGGTTTCTTCAGGGTTCCATTTAGGGTTTCTTTAGGGTTTCATTTAGGGTTTTCTTTAGGGTTTCTTTACGGTTTTCATTTAGGGTTTCATTGAGGGTTTGTTTATGATTTCATTTAGGGTGTCTTTTGGGTTTCATGTCGGGTTTCATGTAGGGTGTCATTTAGGGTTTTATGTAAAATTTCATGTAGAGTTGTAGAGTTTCATTTGGGGTTTCATGTAGGTTTTCATGTAGGGTTTCATATAGGGTTTCATGTAGGGTTTCATTAAGGGTTTTATGCACGGTTTCATGCAGAGTTTCATGTAAGTNNNGTTTTATGCACGGTTTCATGCAGAGTTTCATGTAAGTTTCATGTAGGGTTTCATGTAGGGTTTCTTTAGGGTTGTTCTAGGGTTTCATTTAGGATACAAGCAGGAGAGAATAAAGCAAAAGAACAAACAATGCACCAAGCTGGCACCAAGAGAAAGCAAAGAAGAAGCAGAGCAGCAAAAAACGCATGACTGCAGAAAAAGAAGAAGTAGCAGTAGAAGTAGAAAGGTAAGCAAAGAAGCAGGAAAAGCAAAAAGCGGAAAAACAGGGAAGCAGAAAGGCAAAGAAGCAAGAAAAGCAGAGAAGCAAAAAAGCAGAGAAGCAGAAAANAGCAGAAAAGCAGAGAGGCAGAAAAGCAAAAAAGCGGAGAAGCAGAAAAGCAGAGAAGCAGAGAAGCAGGAAAAGCAGAAAAGCAAAAAAGCAGGAAAGGCAGGAAAGCAGAGAAGCAGAGAAGCAGGAAAAGCAGGAAAAGCAGAGAGGCAGAGAAGCAGGAAAAGCAGAGAGGCAGAGAAGCAGGAAAAGCAGGAAAAGCAGGAAAAGCAGGAAAAGCAGAGAAGCAGGAATCCAAAAAAAAATCCTAAACTTGTCGCAAAAAAAAATCCTAAAATAATTAGCCCTNCAGGAAAAGCAGGAAAAGCAGGAAAAGCAGAGAAGCAGGAATCCAAAAAAAAATCCTAAACTTGTCGCAAAAAAAAATCCTAAAATAATTAGCCCTCCAAATGGGAATTGGCACTGAGATGGATTTACTTCACTGGGATTGACGGAGGCAAAGTTTCTTTGAGGAAAGTCAAAGCAAGAAAGTTTCAAGCTCTAACAAGAATTGATCAGTTTGCACATTACTACGATTACAATACTAATTGTTGTTATTATTCACAATTACAGCATGTCAAAGATGCTGTGTAAACTAAAAGACTGAAACAGATTCGACAGAGTTTTGAATACACAACAGAAAAGACAGAGGAGTTAAAGCAAGAGATTTCAGACCTGCTTGACTGGCTCGTTCCTCTTTCAAATCTGGGGCGAAAGAACTAGCAGACGCGTGTTGCGAGCTCTTCTTTTTTTTGATTACCTCATGCTCTCTTCCTGGCTGGCAGGTGCCAATAAGCGAAGCTGTTCCGTTCTCAAAGTGCAGGTTGTCATCAAAAAAGCCACCAGATGATACACATTGGCTGTGGGAGTCCAAGTGGTGAATAACCAAAAGCACTGACTCGTTGCAAAAGGATTTCAACTTCCGCTGTACCAAGATCTTTGAATCGGCATCCAAAGGTGCCAGAGCTTCGTCTATAAGAAGAATGTCCGGGCACCTGTGACGCAAGAAGACTTGACTGATAAGCTCGGCTTTGGAGCGTTGGCCACCCGACAACTTGCCATACCAATTGGTCTCCAAGGAGTGAAAATCTCTCAATCCACCACTACTCTCTTTCGCAAAGTCTAGCTCGCTCAAAAGTTGAGGAATTTGAGGAGATTCTTCTCTCCCTGCAACATGCCGCTGCAACCAGGTCATTGGTTCAATGTATAAAGGACAATACATTTGCTGAGAAATCTCGACAATGTCATCGCTGGGAAGCGCAATGCCCCGCATGACGCCGCTGTTATCCAGAAGAGGCAAAGATCCATCTTCCCAATCTTTATCCACTTCACTCATGCCAGGTGGCAAAGCAGCAGAAAAATGTCCACACGACGCAAGCAATGCAAAAAAAGTGCTTTTCCCACAGCCATTAGCACCAGTGATTGCATACACCTTGCCAGCCCTGAGGACCATGTCCTTGAACCTGACCCGTACATGTCCACGGCGATATGTGAAGTTCTGAAGCCTCACGCCGTGATCGCCAAGATCTTTTTGCTTTTCTTGGAAGCGAGTGCCCTCAGATTTTGCCACGTTACATGTGTGCCTTGTTCTATTCGCATGAGCTGCCAAATTCTCTGACAATGCACGGAGGCGCCGAACATTGCTTTTTAAATTTTCCTTGGAACAAGGAGAGAAATCTCAGCTTGCAAATATGACTAAAATCAAATTAGCAGAGTCTCTCTCCTTTCAGAAGTGACTATTGGTGATGAAAAGTTGAGAATTGAGAGTTTCGTATATATCCCTAAATACAACCGATGGTTTGTATTTGGACCATGCTTCCTGGGACGATCTAACATGATCTATATAACTACACAGGTATAAAATGATACAAGTGGTAGAGACCAAAGTACTGGAAAGTTCTCTAAGACTAAGATCATGTCAAGTTCTATTCATATACATATGTGTATATATATAATTTACAAAATAATCGATCTATATATTGTTTGAGCAAGTCTCTAACTTGGATTGCTCTCGCCATCTGACCAGAACAAACAACATGGCATCTTCCACAACACGAGTGAAGACCCAAATATCTGCTGCTGTGATCGCTTGGAATTGCAGTAAGTATGCCATTGCGCATTCGATTCCCGGCACGACAATGTCCAGCTTATAGAGGTGATCGATGAAGCCACGGAAGAGGTTCAAGACTTGATACCTGACCGGTTCAGAGAAGGTTGCGCATTCTAACTTGTTGATTCGTTGTTGATTCGTTGTTGATCTGGTTATTTTTTCGGTGAATCTTCAACGGCCATTTGGGGACACACACACACATTTTCAGGCCAAACTAGACATATTATTTCAATATCATTGTACCATCAACAGATACTGTATCATCCGACAGCATCCCAACTGAGCCTGGTCTCAAGTAAACTGCATACTGTCTTGAATCAAGATGACTAGCTGAAGATTGGCGGCAAAATTTGGTGCGCCAATTCCTGAACCTGCCCGTCCCAACCTTAGTGTCATCTCTTGAAGTTGAAGAGTGATTTTGCGCCATTGAGCCTCTGCAATGTGTGTCGCTCCAACTCGAAGCAAAGCTTCTGCACTGTTAGTGTCGTGTTGCTCCACTTCGCTTCGGCGAGAGCCGAGGTCTTGGATGTTCCGCCGCAAGATCTCAATGCCTCGGCTGCGTCCCATCATGGCCCATCATGGCTGAAAGTTTGCCACCAATATCGGATTGCCTGTTGGAATCTCTAAAAATGTGTTTGGCGTTTCGGTTACAAACAATGGAAAAGTGATCCAGATCATCTAGGCACGACCGTTCAAGTGTCCAATCACTTTGGCTCGCGCAAAATCCAAACCGATGTTGGCATGCAGAAGAAGCAAAACCAACAGTGGGTTGCTGATGAGAATTCCAGGAAGAAATGCCAGCTTTGGCAGAGAAAATATTTCCCGCTTGATGATGTCAAAGGTTGAGGCAACCACAGAGTTGATCCTGACCACGCAAAACCAAAACGTGCCAAAATCATCTTAGAGGTGAAACATGAAGAAACATGATGAAACAGGCAAAAAAAACTCTGATCTCGCACAATGAAAGGATACCAAAAATCAACATCACAACCTGGGCGACGTGTGCCTTGGAATGCATTGGTTCAGTCTCCTTGACACGCGCGCACACACGCACAAGTTATTGCCCCCTTTCAGGGACCTACCTATGCCAAACTGCAGTAACAGCCTATCTTTGCTGACGTCATCTCATAACAACTTTGATTAATGATTTCCTGCAAAACCGTGCAAACCTTTGCTACTGTGCATGTATGTGTGTGTGTGTATGTTCGTCTATCTGTATGTCTGTATATTGGAATGTCTTCATGTCTGTATCTGTGTATCTCGTATCTCTGTATGTCTCCACGTCTGTACGTCTTCAGGTCTCCACGTATTACATGTATGTATGTAATGTAATGCAATGTAATGTACATTTGATTAGTGCATGGACGCATTTACATGTATGTATTCGAAATGCACATGATTTTTTTTCATCCACAACGTTTGCTCTCTCTCTCTCTCCACTTCATAGCATTGTCTGATAAGAAGTCTCAAAATGTCCCTCATTTCAAGTGGAAATTGATGGAAATTGTCTAGGCAGAATGTGCCAAGCATCCAAGCGTATCTAAGATTATCTAAGTGTATCCAAGCGTCTGATCCGCATAAGTGTCAACTGTCAAATTCGTGGACGTGACTGCTGAGAGGAGACAGAGTTGGTGGGTCTCACCAGTTGGAAACAGGTTTTGAATTCGCAAACTCCGTTCCACCTTGTTGGCAAAAATAGCAAAGGTGTAGTGGCCCACGTTCTCCATGAGTGTTCTTTCGAGCATATAGGGAATTGCAACAAAAGCCATAAAGCCAATGGCATGTCGTGCAAAATGTGCAGCAGACGTTGGCGTTTCATGTCGCCGATCCACGGTCAACAAAAGGTTTTTGCGCACCTGAGCTGATTGAATAAATGCAACACCAAGGTATCCGAGCGCCACCTGCGTTTGAAACGTTATAACCATCAGCTCTAGAGCGTCTTTGCGAAGACTGGGCAAAAACTCTTCGATCACTTCGAAAGCTGCCTCAGGGACACATCAACTGTTCAATAAGAGTTGTAGATTTCAAAACTGCAGAGTTAGGATGAACATGTCCAAGGTAGGTTTTAGATGGTTTTAGATTTTAGAATATTCCCCACCTGGAACTCTTCTACCGGAAAGAGCTGCTCCATCGCCAAAGGCAGGAGAAACATGCCACAGAAAAAGCCGATCGCTGCACCCGGCAGAACACGTCTCTTGAAGAGCTTCATCCCGACCCATGCCTTTTTCCGAGCAACAGTCGTGCAACAAAGCAAAGGATGTTGTGAGACATTGTCAGACCGTCAGCGGTGTCCCAGAGACTGCATGGGTGACTCACTCATTTGCCGAGTGTGGAGCAAATACTGCAGCAATTTGCTAATCAAAGAAGCAAAAAACAAAGAAGACTCAGAAGCTACGTTTTTGTGAATGGAAAGAACAGACTCAGGTCTCAGGTCTTTGCTCTCCAAGACACTGTGCACAAGCCGGACACAAAGCATAGCGACTGCCTCGTTCCATAAAAATGAAGTATGAAACAAGGCAGCAAGTACCACAGGGATCCACTAGGCCATTGTTGAAAAGAGCGGCTGAACCGGTGATGGTTTTGTGAACCGCATGCCATATATGTTCTTTAATAAATGAATTAATAAACTATAAACGATAATATATTAAGTTGGCATCAAAAACGCAGCACGCTTTCCTACTGCGTTGGTAGACAGGATGCACTTGCATGTTGACGCGCACGACCAGCGTCACAAAACATGCGCCGGCCAAAGCTGCTGCAAACGCACTGATCACCGACATTATCGGACCACGGTGAGAAAGCATCAAAACGTAGGAGAACACAAAACCGAACCTCAGAGCCAAATCTGAATTCATGTCGCCCACATTTAGACTCCAAAGTTGCATGGCAGTACTCATTAAGTCTCAGGCTGCTCTGACATTGAAATAAAGATAAATAAAGTATATAGTTCAAGTCCAAGAGACACACTCAACTCGAAATGTTGCAGCTGTCCGGCTTCTCGAAAATGTCGGTCAATCAGCGCTACAGCTCCAACAAATGTCGCAAGCAGCTGTGTGGCAACCACAGGCTCGTTGGGAGGAATCGACCACCGCAAGAAGGCAGCTGGCAATGCTACTCCTGTTGGGCATCAGGACCTAATCACCTCATCCTCTTGGGAACCAGGTGGAGCTGTCCTTTCACAAAATGCGTCATTTTAAATACCCCTGTAGGCCTCATCGTGCTTTTCCTATTATCATGTTTCTAAGTAATCTGATTAACCTTCTCCCACGCGAATCATGTCAATGTGGCAAAATGCATTTGCGCCGCCTGTCTTAGGCTTATTGTATCTTATTGTTTTTGTTCTTGTGCTGTACAACCTCCACCTGCAACACCGTTATGCGCGTTTCTGTGGTGGCGCCGAAAGGCAGAAGTATCCAGTCAGAAGAAGTGATGGCGCTGATATGCTGATTGTTCAGACTTATTAATACTTATTAGACTTTGGATTTCCTTGTATTCAGTATTCACTATCATTTCATTATCTCTGGTATTTCATCTGATCGTTTTTGGTCATATTAACTAGTACACCTCCCTTTTGTGTGGTGCGCCTCACTGCTTAATGAAGAGAAGCCGGGTTTTTGTCCAATCCCCGTGATGTCTTGCTCGCCGAAAGTTTGGAAACGGTGCAAAGGAATGCAGACGACTAGAGGACCCAAAGTTAAGCCCCAGATGAGGGTAGCCGAATCACTTGCGACCCTATTCACGGGATCACTTGCGACCCTATTCCAGGACATGAAAAGGGATCACTTCTGACCCTATTCCCAGGATCACTTCCGACCCTAATCAGGTGGAGGGGTGGTGTGGCAAACCTTCAGGAACCTTCGATCATCAAACAACTTGGGGAATGGGGGTAGCTCAAAACAATCTCACCACTTTGCCCAAGCCAAGATAATGTAGGCCATGTAGGCACGATCCAACAGGATAGGGTCACAAGCGACCCCACGGACGGCAATAAGTACTGCGTCCATGAATAGGGTCACAGGCAATCCAAAACCAGACAAGCGACCCGGAAGCCCAAGATGAGTATGGGCACCAACTTGCTGTGTGAGGACGCACCTATGAAAAGATGGCATCCCAAAATCTGTGCGAAGAAAGGATGTTTTGGGTGATATCTGCACAATATCTGCACAATATCAGATGAAACTTTGGTGCTTCTGTGTGCCAAACCTTGTGCATCCCCTGAGAGCTCCTACCACATCAGTGCTCAGAGTGCCCAGGATCTGTGACGCAAAAGTCATCTCCGTCAGATGTCAGCAAAGCTCAGCTGACAAAGATCCACATCTGCTAAGCTCTGCTAAGCTCTTGCCCCAAGTCGCAACAAAAATGAAAGCAACGAGAGCCCATGTGTCATGGCAAAATCCTATCAGTTGATCTTGCTATAGAGACTACAAATTGCAGGAATCTAGATAGCTCATATGCATTCATATGCATTGTCTGGAATGCATTGAGACAAATGTGTTGTTGTTCATTCAAGGACAATCATGCAGCATACCTTTGATGTCATCAGTGACACACTGCTTTCAAATCTGAACAACCTGTCTGCTTTGAAAGTACATATCCAATCATATCCAGCTTGGCCACATGGCTAAAGTATGCTGCTTGACACCACACCACAGGACATAGATGCGACAAAGAAATCTCAAATGCGTCTAAATCCAAAGAATCGATAAGAATCGTAGTCCATCGTAGTCCCTGCTCTATCCCCTGTTTCAGCTCCCCTGTTTCACTTTGTGTTTCACTTTGGTGGGGGGTTATGGAAATTGAAGCTCCCACTTTGCAGCCTGTCTGGCAAGTGGTTCGGCCATTCCATGTCTGGGCCTGGCAGCGGCTTTAGAGGGTCAGAATTGGTCGCAGCAACCTTCTAACAAATGGACCTCACCGTCCACCTGTCGGAAAACATTTCTGTGTAAAGCAGAGTTTCCACCTACATCAAGTGTCACCACGTCGGGCTTCACTAACACCAAGTGCGTAATCTGACTCTTACGTCTGTTTGACTGAATACATGCGGCAATGTGGAAGTGCCAAGTGGATCCAAGTGGCATGTTCAAACAATGCACCCCTGCTAAGCGGCTAAAAAGTAATTGAGTCTGAGGAGAACACGCTTTAAAACATCACGTTTGTAGCACTGATGAATTCTCCACTCCCAAACGCCTGGAATCAGCCAAATGGTCAGCAAACACGCTAGCGCTTTCGATGGCAATATGCATGCCACCTGCCTCAGATTTCAAACTCAACTACAAGTACCTCTCTTTACAGAAAGATGAAGCGACACAGAAGGAGCAAGTCACAGAGAAGAAGTCATGGACGCATGGGTGTGATTCCAATTGATTGACATTGATGGCCAGTGATGGTTGTTGATGATGATAGATAGATCTGATAGATAGTGTTTGATGGCCTCTGATGACCTTTGATGGTGAGGGCCAGGGCTGCCAAGATGCACAGTGAAAGGCAACGAAGTATCCTGTTTCAGCAGCAGCTCCGCTATGACAGAGCCCAAACCAGCCATGAGGACCTTGAGCAGAACCCATAGCAGCCTTGGGCCGAAGCTGAAGCAGATGAAGCAGCTGGGTTTCAAAACAGGGGAAAAAAAAACGATGTATAGTATACAGGAATCAAAAATCGATACAGAAAGAACGAGAAGCGACCCAATTTTTCATAGAAATGCCTAAAACAGATCTGGGAACATGCTACTGGGCTACCGAAACGAACAGCGAGAGTGACACAAGACAAGGAAATGCAATGTGGCAAAATAACAGCTGCTCAAACTTCATCAAATAGCCTGTATGCTGCCATGGCAATTTCCGAGCCAAGCAGCCCAATGCCGTCAAACAAGTGGTCCAGATCAATTTCAGAAACTCGGTAAGCGACAATTCCAATTGCAATCACGCCTCGGTATGGCCAAGGCTGGAGAAAACGGTTGCAAGGTGTCGACGGTGTCGGCTTGTATATGTCACATCATGCTGTTGAAGACACATCTTTTGGAGCAAACACTGTGGAAATTCCAAATCGCATCACGCTGCTGAAGTTACACCATGGACATTGTTTTTTGAAACAATTCATTGTGGTCGCCAAGCCTTTCTTTGATTTCAATAAAGAACAAGGAAGAGCAAACAATGCCAAAACAATGCCAAGACGGGCCCAAAACGAGGCCAAGAGCGTACCAACCCCAGCAAGGCCCCACCAGATCTGAAAACAAAGAAGAAGCAGAAAAGAAAAGAAAAACAGCGCGAACAAAAGAGGGTCAACTATGATGGAACTAGGTCAACTATGGGAAAACGCCAGCAGAGCCATGATTAATTGACAAAACTCATGAGTTCGTAAGAGTACAAGTGGCGAACCACAGGGTGCACGCGAAGACAGTGTTTTGCGTGGCGGGCGCCGGTCAAGATGCGCCTTCAACAAGAAGATGCGACTGAAGTCAAGACCCCTGCAGCAGAAGGTAATTTCTGGATAAGCCTTATGAACGTATGACAACGCCTGTGACAGAATCAGAATGCTGCTATGGGACCGATATGGATCCACGTCAGCACCGCTAAGGGTTTTCTGAACCTGCTGCAGCACGATGCACAACTATGAATCAACACGTTTCCTTCTGACATTAGCAGAAGCTGCAGTCTTCAAGATGAGACATTCTGAGACGTGTAATCAATCACTGAATTGCAGGCATGCGAAGTATCAAAGACTGATGTGTTCAGAACATCCTTCCAGTTGCAGAGGAGAAGCATGAGTCTCCAAATGATGGGAACAACTACCACACCCGACCTCAAACGTGGGCATGTCTCCACCCTAAAGATCCCAAAGCCCATTGTACTTGGCGTCCTCTCAATGGTTTGTTTCAAAGCATGGAAGAGTCACTCGGTGCATATTTTTTGCATCCACCGACCCAAGCGAAGCCTTTTAGGAACACCTGTCCTGTGATGCAGCTCTGCTTAAAGGAATATCATGGAATATTTATCATGGTCTCATAATGTCTCACGGTCTCACGGGTTTCCACGAGGACTATTCTAGTTCGCCAAGCAGCTGCGCGTAGAGCGCATAGCCTTGGTGCAGCACAATGCAACAAGCCGCGGTGCGGCGCAGCTGAAACATGCTGAGACATGCTGAAACCCTTTCAATGCAATCAATTCTCCGAAGTGTCAGTTTCTGATTGTGCTGGAAGACATGTGCAGTGTCACTGCAAACGCTCACAATACACAAATTGAATACGCTCTGATGCTGCGTCAAAATTGCATTTCCGACCCCTACAAATCCAATCGACTCTATGAACAACAAATGCTGCCATTTTCATGTAAGCAACTGCCAGGGGAAAGTGCATCCTGCGCTAGGAAGCTGAAGACCGCACCGCAACCAAACATAATACCTGAAAGATTCTGAAGCGAAAAAACGGGTTTTGTTCAGAGCAAACAGTGGCGCTGCAAGAAGGATAATTTAGAATTTGAACCACAGGCCAAATAACATAAAAAAAACACGTGTGCAGGATCTTGCAGGTGTGTGTAAATCAAAGTGAAAGAAGTGAAACCGGCCTACGGCGCTGAATTTCAGCAGCCGGCCAATATGAAAACATTCCTTGACAAGTTCCAAACCTGGGGGCAAACACGCAATGTCAAAATGTGTCGAAATATGTTGAAATATGTCGAAATCAAATCGGCAGCTGAGCTGTTCGCCACCCACCTCAGACAAACGATGGCATCTGCTGTGGCTTCACTGCAAATGTGATTGGTGAGTGGATATTCAGGCCGTTATTTTCTTGACACAAGACCGGTCCTTGGAATTCAGTCTGTGGGTCCTTTAATTGCATAAGCGGTGCCAATGATGTCACAAAACGGGCAGGGTTTCAGCAGGTACTATGGTTGATCAAGCTCAGTTTGTGCAATGTTGAAAAGGCAGCCTAGCAATTTTCGCCTGTGACTATGGTCGGAAGTGTCTGGTTGCCCACAACCAAAAATAAGAATAATGATTCTCTATCTCATTCTATCTCCACTCCCAAAACGGAAGATCCATCAAAGGCCTTGAGCCATCTGAAGAATTATGTACGCAAATCCCATAGCCAGAGAGGCAAGCTCATGTTTGAATTGAAAAAGCAAACACCTACTGCCACACAGTACGCATCAATCTGCACGGCGCAGTTTTGGAATCCAAGATGCCCAGTAGTTGTAGCCTCAGTCCCGAACACACTTAAATTCGTGATGAGTTGTGCAACAAGGACACTTCGATCTCTCTTGGTCGAAGACTCAGGTTGCGTCTAGAGACCCTAAAATGGAATTCACGAAATCACATATTGTATCATCTTGTCAAACTTGTCAAGTGGTGTTTTGATATGTTTTGATATCTCTGCTCCAGATGCCCTAGCTCCACAGCTGTGTGCAGTCTCTCGATGTCTCTCGATGTCTCTCGGTCGAGTCAGGAAGAGTATCTTGGGTCCAGGCAGTAGTACCTCGGGCAAAACGATGTCAGACGAGTGGAGTCGAGATGCTCAGGGATACTCTGAAGGAGATTCCAAAACTCACCAAATTTTGCCAAATGTTGCCAAACATGCTATCAAGAAATGCCAAGATGCAAAATAAGGCCACACGTGGCCTGGAAGGACAGCGCACAGCCTGCCAAATATGTCCGTGTGCCAGATCTCGCATATAGAATTACAGTTCAGTTTGCGTCAAACTCAAGAAGTCCAACGCTGCTGCGAATTGAAGTCCTGCGGGCCTTTTGTGAAGCCTTGAGGCTTGCACTTCAGGCGCGCAGTTGGCAAAGAAACAACTGCCTCAGCGATACCGCTGTATTCTTCAAACACGTTCATTTTGACTGTGCAACAGGCTATTTCCTACAAAACCAGTCGTACTACTGGTTTTGGATGCCAATAGCACTGCTTCCACCAGTCGTACTACGGGTTTTGAAGGAAATTCTACACTTTGAGACAAAGAACATACCTATCGGACGCATGTTGTCCCTATACTATAATCTGGGTCTACAGATGTGAATATATGCTGCATATCCACACCAGACATCCATATTATGTATGCATGCATGTATGTATGGTATGTATGGTATGCATGGTATGTGTGGTATGTGTGGTATGTGTGTTGTGCATGTTGTGTATGTAAGGTATGTAAGGTATGTATGGTATGTAATGTGTGTAATGTATGTAATGTATGTAATGTATGTTATGTATGTTATGTATCTAATGTATGTAATGTATGTAGTGTATGTAGTGTATGTAATGTATGTAATGTATGTAATGTATGTAATGTATGCAATGTATGCAATGTATGCAATGCAATCTATGCAATGTATGCAATGCAATGTATGCAACGTATGCAATGTATGCAATGCAATGCAATGTATGCAATGTATGCAATGTATGCAATGTATGCAATGTATGCAATGTAATGTAATGTCATGTCATGTCATGTGATGTAATGTAATGTGATGTGATGTAATGTAATGTAATGCAATGCAATGCAATGCAATGCAATGCAATGCAATGTAATGTAATGTAATGGAATGTAGTGTAGTGTAATGTAATGTAATGTAATGTAATGTATGTCTGTATGTATAGACAGACAGACAGACAGACAGACAGATAGATAGATAGATAGATAGGTAGATAGATAGAAAGATAGAAAGATAGATAGATACATACATACATACATATATACATTACATATTATATATTATATACATACATATGTATCTATATAACATATGTATATATATATATATTATGAATACAAAATGATATGTACGTCATGTGTACACATACAAGTACATCTACCTTCAAACTCGATTTCCCGGAGCTAGGCGCATTCACATAGAAGTCATCCTCAAAATAATGTTCACGGTCCCTTGTTCCCACTTTCTCCAACCCTGGCAATGAAGGCTAGATGCTTGCCATGAACACAGCCGATCTTCTCGCATGACCTGATCGATTAGGGCACACCGCCCAACGGCCGACGGGGCCGGACAATGAGAGGAGCAGACACACAGCCACCCCCGAGCAACCCCCTACCGGAACCCTTCCTGACAACCAAGAGATTCATTTCTAAATCGTTGGCAGAGTGCAATGGCTGTCATGGCCTCCTCAGATACGCTGAGGCGTCTGAAGAGGAGGCTTGCCTGCGAAGTCTAAGATGACGATGACGAAGAGCTACCGTTTCCAGTTCTCTCTCTCTCCCTCCCTCTCTCTCTCACAAACTCTTCTCCAAAAAGCAGATTTGAGTGGTAAATAAAGGTGTGCAAAACTGCAGACATGGGATGCCATATGATGCCATAGCCATGTTGCTCACAGTAACAGCCGCTGTTGCATATTGCGCCTGTTGTGACAGTTGTGGTTTTTTCAGACCTTCAACAATACTTGCTGGACAGCCAGGAGCTGCATGGAATGTCTTGTTCGCCCGTGCAGCAAAGCCTTGGAAGGATTAGAAGATGCAGAAATGGCAGAAGCAGAAAGCAGAAAAACAAGAATTTGCCCTGACAAAACCTACGATTCACTTCAGACCAAAAGGGTCCCGAGATAAATCTGTGAATGTCTTTGAGAGGTTTCGCATCAAGGGCTGAATAATTAGCAATGAGTACAGCTGAATCTTCCTGTTCCATGGACAATAGACTTTACAAGAATGAAACTGCGGGGCTAATCCATAAATTTCAATCAAACTTGCTGAAGCCCTTAGACCGAGTCATCCATTTTTTCCGGGCAGCCCTCTCTGTTCTTGAAAACCCAGTCCTGGGTTGGACAGCCATGCGATACATGGAGAGAGTTCCAGCATGACAAGAGGCATGACTATGTAATTTTGGCAAACAACGTGACAATTTCAACTGTGCTTTGCCCCTGATTGCTTGTCATCGAGCATCGTGGACTGCTTCACAGTTCGGCCCGTCACGACTCAATTGTGCATCTTTGTACCTTCCGACCCCCACAAAGAATCAAGCAACATCAGCGTGTGACTCGGCCGAAGTCATTTGAATCCAAACCTGAGACGACTCTTGGCTCACACATATTATTTTCGAAATTTATTTTTTCTGACGTTCAATAGACCTGGAGCCAAGGTGCACATTCTGCCACAATGCCACACTGGAATCGAAATAAAGATTCAGAACCAACCTTGGGCCCAGATTTTGGCTGCATCTGGTGTCCAAGTTTGGTTCGGTAAACTTTGCAAGCCCCAAAGCATCCCAGATCATCTCAGACACCTGAGACCATTTAAGCTTCTCTGAGCCCTATCCAAAAAGCCTGATTAAGCTCGACTATATAAGCCCCAGGCAAAGCTACCAAGAATCCTTTTGAACGGTGTTCGCTGCCTGCAAAAATTCCAATCATCAAGACATCTCTCCTTTTACGACGGTGACTGAAATAAAAATGGGCAGAGATAAGATGATATAGGATGAATCCGCCCCCCCATATGACCGGCGGGGTTTCTCTCTCTCCTTGCAGTCTTCTCACAACCTTTCAACTCCAACAGAACACTCCTCCACAGCACTACTATACAATGCTTCTCTACACAACCCTTTTCATTTTGCCTGCACAACACTCTTGTAGAACACTTTATGACAACCCTCCAATCGGTCCCTCCTTTACAACATTTTTTGTAGACCACTGTGTGAAAACGCTCTTCAAGGAGACTCCTGCGCAACCCGTTTGCACCAAACCCAACACAATATTCTTGTTGAACACTGTCGTAGGACACTCTTTTTGGAGCTCGGGTTAGCACAATTTTTATCGAAACATGTCGAAGCCTTTTCTTGACACAAGCAAACAAGTTATAACATCTAAGCTTTGCCCGCTGTTTTTCTCCGAAGTCATTTGTCGTGCTATGTGTCACACCACCTTTGGTGAGACATAGCCATTGGTGTAGCTGTTGCTTGAGGTGCGTGTTGTGGGTCCCAAGAAGGCTGACTTTAGCTGTTCAATAATGTAATTCTATGGATTCTATGGGCCGCGGCTTGTGTCTCCTCAAAAATACTACCCTTAGCCTGTTTCAGGGGTTGATGGCAGCAGGCCAGCCCTTACATTTGACTGCAAGCATCTGCAACCGGTCAGGCTAGCACCACACAAGCACCAGACAGGACAAGTATTGTGGAAGAGCAAGCAGGGCCTCCCACTTTCAAAGGTTTGCGGATATGCCCACCCTCATCAATACCGAACACATCCGATCTCAACGCGATCCTACGACAAACCGCGATCAATGTGGTTGTCTTTGTGCCCACGGAACAATCCTAATTTTCTGTTGAATCGAGATTTCTTTGGAGTCCACCTGCTAGAAAGGAGGTATGAACACTCTCTCACATTCGTCCCAAAGTCTAGGACAGGAAAGATAGCCGACAAGCTTGTGTGAACTACCAATCCACTGCCGTGAGACCAACACGGCCGGAGATAGCTCCGACCAACAAAGCACCAGGCCTACACACGCGCTATGACGCGCCTACCTCAAAGTCGGGTGGGGGAATTCCGCCCCCAGCCGACTTCCATGAGCACCCCACAGAATGTGGAAAACGTCCACTACAGCAACATTGTCAGTTGCCTGTCCGCAAAACAACAAGAATCAAGCCAGACAGGTGCAAGCTCGAAGTGTAAACCTTAACTACGCAACATAGAGAGAGCGATGCCATAAGCAGCCGCTCACCACCAGGGTAAAAACACCATCGCACGGTGCGACCCATCTGTTGCATCCAGTGCATGCCATGTAGCTGGGCGACAGGGTATGCGCCACCGGGCCCCACCTTGGCCACATGTCAGCAGGACCCTGTCTTAACTTCAGCCAGCCAACCGTAAGCAAGCCCAACCGCCATCTAGTGGAAGCAAAGAAGCCAATGACCGTAAGTGGCCGAAANGGCGACGCCAACATGCCACGATGGCGAAGCCGTCCACCTCACACTCCCAGCTGACCAAGGAGACGTATATCAGCACCTCGCCACCAAAACGGCCATGGCACCACTACTGACTACCCCAGGGATCCGCCGTCACAGCCACACTAACTGGTAAGACCTGGGCCCGTGGCTAGGAGGTATGAACAAGAGACAAATACCACAAAACAAGCCTGTCCAAGCAAAAAAACTCGAAGATCAACCCTGCACTTCCCCGCCCTGGCAAGCCTCAACCCACCCCAGACAGACAGTGTGCTCAGACAAAAGTAAAATTTGAGACCTCACTGGTGCGCAAGTTGTTTGCATATCAAATCTTGGGTACTTGGGACCCAGGGACTAGCTGAGCAGCGCGTATCTAAACAGGTTCTTTCCGAGAGTTGCGAAACGTCAGGTTGAAAATGGACCAAAGCAGAGCTGCCTGCAGAATCGTCGCCGTTCTGGTAATGCCCCCCCGACTGGAAAGAAACAAATCCTGACAGTTGCGAGGCCACAAGCAAAACCAGGGCAGCCGCAAGCAACACAACGGAAACGGGTAAGCTATGGCTAGCTTGAAAAAAAGTAAAAACGGAAAGCGTTTCCCTCGCCATACACCCCAGAGCCCTCGCATGCCATTTCCAGTGCAGAGGCCATCTCGTTTATCTATCAAGAAGTGCACGAAGATCGTGGTGAAATTTGGGGATGTATGTCACTGCATGTCCTTCGTCATCATCATCGAAAATTGCCTTGGGCCCATGGCGGATGGCAGAGTATGTGGGGGAGACGTTGCAGCCTGAAACTTGGTGCCTCAGGTTTTGATGATGGACAGCTGAATCAAACAAGGGAACTAATATGAGACGCACTGGGCGCACTTGGAATCATTTCACAGTTCCATGTAACTGCCTAGCACTGCCTAGTAGGGTCTAGTGTCCAAATTGAGCTCTTACGATGCTTTGCTAACCTTCGACACATCTGCCAGCGAGCAACTGAAGTCGTATTCAGAATCTGGAAAGTCTGTCGAGAGCACAGCAACGCAACGGGGAATGCGTGTCAAATGTGAGTCAAGTGAAAAAAGATGAATTACACCCCCGTAGACCCCAAACAGTTATTCCATATCCATTGCAGCATCTATATGCGTGTTTGTGGTTGTATTAGCTCCTGATGATCCATGTCAGTTGAGAACAGAATGAACCACAAGCAACAGTTTCTCATGCCACGCAGTTTCAATTTTTTGCCACGGCATTTGTGTCTGAAACAATAAGAAGGGGACAAGGTAGGAGACAAGGGTCGGGGTCTCGGGTCTAAGCGCCACTGTGACGACGAGGACGACGACGACGACGACCACCACCACCACCACCACCACTACAACAAGAACAAGAACAAGAACAAGAACAACAACAAGAACAAGAACAAGAACAAGAAGAAGAACAAGAAGAAGAAGAAGAAGAAGAAGAATAAGAAGAAGAAGAAGAAGAAGAACAACAACAACAACAACAACGCTGTGTGTCACGGCTTCTCTCTGTAAGAGCTTCCGTGGGTAGCGGTGTCGCGCTGTCAAAGCTTGTCAGTGTAACAGGTGCCGTGTGTAAAGAGCTGTCAAAGCTCCTGTTTGGCGTGGATCCAGTGAGCAAGACTAAGTGGCAGTGAGCAAGTAGCAGGTGATCCTACAATCCGTGCGCAACGTGTAAGGAACATTATTACATCTACCCCACCTCCAACCCCCCATCTTAACAAAGGCGTCGAGCTGGGAGAGAATGCAGCTGCAGCAGCTGAACCTCCAATTACAGCCCCCGCCCCACCCCACCCCACCCGCCCCGCCCCACCCACCCATGTTATCCAAGGCGTCGATCCAGTGAGCAAGAGTAAGTGAAGTTAGTAGTAGGCGAAGCTTCAATTCGTGCGCAGTGTGCAGGCAACGTTGTTGCATTCACCCCACACCACCCCATCCCACCCCTCCCGTCTTAACCAAGGCGTCGATCAAGTGAGAAAGACAAAGCGGCAGTAAGTAGCAGGTGAACAGGCAATCCGTGTGCAGTGCGCAGGCAACGTTTGGGACAAATGGACACTACCACCCAGACTGGGAGACACATGAGAGGAAACCTGGAAACCGCCGGCCAGGTTGGGAGAGAAATGAAGGGAGACAAGTAAAGACAGACATCAAGAGAGCCGGACACCACCAGCCAGTCTGGGAGACAAATGAAGGGAGACAAGTGAAGACAGACATCCGGAGAGCCAAACATAACCAGCCAGATTGGACGACACATGATGGGAGACAAGTGAAGACAGAAAACCAGAGAGCCGGAAACCACTAGCCAGACCGGGACACACATGAAGGGAGAGAAGTGAAGACAGACATCCGGAGTGCCGGACACCGCTAGCCGGACTGGGAGACAAATGAAGGAAGACAAGTGAAGACAGACATCCGGAGTGCCGGACACCATCAGCCAGACTGGGAGACAAATGAAGGGAGACAAGTGAAGACGGAAAGACAGAGAGCCGGACACCACCAGCCAGACTGGGAGACGAATGAAGGGAGACAAGTGAAGAAAAAGATCCGGAGAGGCGGACACCGCTAGCCGAAGCGGGAGACAAATGAAGCGAGACACCACCAGCCAGACTGGGAGACAAATGAAGC
The DNA here is from genome assembly GCA_003297045.1 of Symbiodinium sp. clade C Y103. Taxonomy (NCBI): domain Eukaryota; class Dinophyceae; order Suessiales; family Symbiodiniaceae; genus Cladocopium; species Cladocopium sp. clade C. The sequence goes on from BGPT01000071.1 coordinate 253,661, forward strand.
AAGGCAAGTGAAGACAAACATCCGGAGGGCCGGACACCACCAGCCAGACTGGGAGACAAATGAGGAGACAAAGTGAAGGCAGACATCCGGAGAGCCGGACACCACCAGCCAGACCGGGAGACAAATGAAGGGAGACAAGTGAAGATGGAGAGCCNGGAGACAAAGTGAAGGCAGACATCCGGAGAGCCGGACACCACCAGCCAGACCGGGAGACAAATGAAGGGAGACAAGTGAAGATGGAGAGCCGGAGAGCCGGACACCACCAGCCAGACTGGGAGACAAATGAAGGGAAACAAGTGAAGACAGACATCCAGAGTGCCGGACACAACCATCAAGACAGGGAAACAAATGAAGCGGACAAGTGAAGACAGACATCCGGAGAGCCGGACACCACCAGCCAGCCTGGGAGACAAATGAAGGGAGACAAGTGAAGACAGACATCGGAAGAGCCGGACACCACCAGCCAGACAGGGAGACAAATGAAGGGAGACAAGTGAAGACAGACATCCGGAGAGCAAGTCTGGGAGGCAAATGAAGGAAGACAAGTGAAGACAGACATCCGGAGAGCTGGACACCACCAGCCAGACTGGGAGACAAATGAAAGGAGACAAGTGCCACTCTGGGAGACAAATGAAGGGAGACAAGTGAAGACAGACATCCGGAGAGCCGGACACCAGCAGTTAGACCAGGAGACAAATGAAGGGAGACAAGTGAAGACAGACATCCGGAGAGCCGGACACAACCAGCCAGACTGGGAGACACATGAAGGGAGACAAGTGAAGACAGACATCCGGAGAGCCGGGCACGACTAGCCGGACTGGGAGACAAATGAGGAGAGGCAACACAGGCATCCGGAGAGCCAGTCCGGGAGACAAATGAAGGTGAGACAAGTGAAGACAGACAGACATCCGGAGAGCCGGACGCCACCGGCCAGGCCGGGAGACAAATGAAGGGAGACAAGTGAAGACACACATCCGGAGAGCCCAACACCACCAGCCAAACTGGGAAACAAATGAAAGGACACAAGTGAGGACAGAGATCCGGAGAGCCGGGCACCACCAGCCAAACTGGGAAACAAATGAAGGGAGACAAGTGAAGACGGAGAGTCGGAGAGCCGGAGACAAATGAAGGGAGACAAGTGAAGACAGAGATCCGGAGAGCCGGACACCACCAGCCAGACTGGGGTCCGTGTCACCAAGTGCCACGCCTGCCACGCAGAATGATGCGGCGTCAACGGCAACCAAGCGCGTCACCTGAGTGCCGTAAGTGCCACGCCTGCCACACAAAGTGAAGATCCATGTCGCCAAGTGCCACGCCTGCCACACAAAACGAAGGTCCATGTCACCAAGTGCCACGCCTGCCANCCTGCCACACAAAGTGAAGATCCATGTCGCCAAGTGCCACGCCTGCCACACAAAACGAAGGTCCATGTCACCAAGTGCCACGCCTGCCACACAGAATGACGCGGCGTCAACGGCAACCAAGCGCGTCACCAGACCCAGCTGAGTGCCGTAAGTGCCACGCCTG
>BGPT01000071.1:257373-267442 GCA_003297045.1 Symbiodinium sp. clade C Y103
GAGCCGGACACCACCAGCCAGACTGGGAGACAAATGAAGGGAGACAAGTGAAGACAGACATCCGGAGAGCCGGACACCACCAGCCAGACTGGGAGACAAGTGAATTCGCATACAGCGGGAGAGCCGGACACCACCACCTGGACAGAGGCGGACACCTTTTAAGAAAGAATTGAGAACCCCAACAGTAAACTGTTTGGGGAAAAAAGTAGAGAAAAGAAGAGCCAAGCCCCATGTCCAACATCTCTGTGAAAATGCACTGATGAAAATTATTTGTCGTGTGAGTTACCAAAGTTACCCAACCATCGACTAGAGATACTAGAGCATTGCTGGAGCATCATGTAGCATGACTGGAGTATCCTTCCAAATGTGATCAAACCATTTCAAGCCATTTCAAGCCTGCGTAGTAGCCCGTTCGCTTTTCATCTCATCCACGTGCTGCACTCGCTGCGCACATGGCACGGAACAAGTCTGAAAGCAAAGGAGTCGTGTTTTGTGCCTGGTTTAATCACCATGCAGTGACGTCTCTACAAAATGTTGTGAAGTTGTTGTGGTCTCTCGAGATGAACTTCAACTTGGGCCTATCCCATGCAGACATGGCTTGACAATAATTCTTCGTAACTTCTGTGGGATTGAGCCTGGCTATGGAGCACGGAATGCGTTGAAGCTGATGCTGGACTTTGAGGACAGCAAACGCCCAGGCATGTCAGTTCAAGACTCGCTTAGGAATCTGTTGCTTTTTTCACTTACAAATAAGAAAGTGCCGAAACAGATGTTTGGGTCCTGCCACATCTAAAAACTCCACATTGTCAAACTCCACTTTTCGAAGCACGTCTCCAGATATCTCCAAACAAGCAATTCTGCAGGATATTTACACCTGCTGAGCCAGAGAGAGGTCTTGCCTGGTACTCGCTTCACCTCTGAAATCGAAAAGTAGCTGAATACATGGTGATGGATCGTGATGGATCGTGATGGATCGTGATGGATCGTGATGGATCGTGATGGATGTTGATGGTTGCAGTGGAGTGGCATTAGGAAAGTTTACAGGACTGTACACACAACACCAGCCCTTTTGAAGCGAATTGATCAAGGCCGAGAGGAAGAAAAAACTAATAGCCAGATAGAAAACAGGGCAGGAAAACTGTGAAAACAAACAATGAGCTAGCCTCAAGAAGCCGAGAGAATGAAAGAAGAGGATACCTGGTGACATTGAATACTAATCACGACCATCCAGTGCCGCATGTCTGTTGCTAAGAAAGCCACTTTAGCAGAGAAGGCAGGTGCTTGCAGTCTGATGGTGCACGCAATGCCCCCCAGGACAATCAGGACAGGAACAGGAAATCCAACACATAATTGAGTTAACAATCATTCTACCGTAAGTTATACTGAGTCAGTGTACTGAGTTCGTGGCAAAACCCAACGAGCTCTTCTGAATCCTTTTGGAAAGCAAGAGTTTTGGAGAAACATCCGAATTTTGCTTGGGATATGATTTCATGCCTTTCAAAGGCAGTTGGGCGCATTCAAAGTAGCTTGGTTTTGCCCCAGAACACAATCCTCAAAGCACACAATAAAGGTATAAAATAAAGGTACAAAATAAAGGTATGGTCAAAGTCCGGAAACAAGTGCAGGAATCGCCAGTCTGTGCTGCTACTGCCAGTTGAAAGGAATTGACCGTGCATGGCTAATCAACATTTCATCCTACCTTTCACAGTAGTCTCATGTAGCATTTCGCCATGCTGAAATCTTTGCAAGATCCAGAGTTCCATTGGGAAGACTACAACTTAAGTTACAAATTTCAATTTATCTGAAATATGTCCACATACAGTCTCCCAAATCATTCATTTGCAAAGATTTCCAGTATAAACCAACCATTTTGGGGTACACCCATTTTAGGAACCCCCCATATGTCTAGAATTGTCTAGGTGTGCACAACTAGACATCAGAGGTGGCGCAAAGTGCCTTCAGGCTTGGGAATGGAGTGAGTCACCCCACACCTGCCCTGGCATTAAAACGCAGAATTATTTCGAGGTTGAAACATTTGGGAGGTTGAACCCTTTGATTGTCTACTCAGCTCTTTGCGGTTGGCTGCTTTGTCTGTCCCGCAAATACTGCACTGAAATGAAAGATCCGTCAGATGTGTATCTTCGAAGACGTTCCACTCTTTCTTGAGCTAGTGAGAGCTCGCTCACTTTCCCTTCCAGCTCTTTCACTGCCGTTTCGAGCTCCTTGACAGTTATATACAACCAGGGATGTCACTGTCTGTACCTCTCTCTCTCTCCCTCTGTTCGCCCTCGTGCTGCTACTTCCAGCAACAAGCTGACATATTGTAGATACATATTTATATATATATAATATATATATATGATGTGTATATATATAATACATATACACACATGTGTGTACTAGTACAGTGTATGATTTGTATATTTACATACGTGCGTGTGCATGTGTGTTGTACACAAACATTGACGAGAGGTGGAACAAGACCGTGCAATACTGCAGTCTACTTCAGACTTCCTGTGCAAGAGTCAAGAGCATCATGGACCCTGTCCTGCTCTAGTGAGGGCAAATCCGCACCAGAATGGCAAACCTGTGCAGAGAACCAAGTTGCGCATGAAGCTAAACAGAAAGGGAGCTACAAAAGTCTCATGTCGCATCGTCTGCATGTTGTGGATGTTTGAGCATGGGATCCTCACCAGCTTTGTCCCTCAGAAATAGAAGAGAGACACATAGAGAGCTAAGGTTGATGCACAGTGTAGAACTGCTTCGTGAACAGTGGTGAAGCACCACTCCTGCAAAGCTACAGGCACTTTTCCACGAACCATGTTTGACGGCCTGTAATTGTCACTGTATGACTCTTCTCCTCGTTTGACGTTTAACCGATACTGTGATACCTGTCTGTACTGAGAGCACTCCAAGGCCAAGGTGGCACGATGCCAAGCCATTCCCAGCCATTCCAAGTCATTCCCAGTTTGCTGATCCTCTCTCAGAGACTCCAACAAACCAAAGCGTTCAAAGACACCCTCCAGGCGTGCCCCAAGGCAAGAGAAGGCAACTTGAACTCCTGCACGAGGCGGAAGCTGGGGCAGAAGCGCAAAACTAAGGGCATTTAATTGGGCATTTCACCTATTCGAACCTCTTCACAATCCAACCAGTTATAATAATATTATAAGCAGTCAGCCGAAAGCGCAGCCCAAAACAACATACGGCGTAAGCAAGGGGACTCAAGGGGACTCGAGATTCACACTATCAGCACCGATCACGAAACCAGGGCAACCAGAGAGCTGCACATTGACTCTTCCAGGAAAATGTTGGCTCTGTGAATGCTGTTGAAGCGTGCGACTGTGGGAACGCCGACCTCGGTCCTAATTTTGATGAACACAGGACACAATTCATAGGTGCCGACACTCCCCCAGATTAACCACATCAACCGGCATCAACCGGCCTCTTTCACGGAAGTTCTCAACCACTTCACTTAGAGCCTCGCAGGACTCTGTTCAGACTGGAATCAAAAGCTTCAGCTTCAAGCACTCGCTTCACCCGCTTCACTGGCTTCGCTGCCTCCTGTTTGTTATCACTGGTTCAAGATGTTTCAGATATCTTGATGTATCTTGCATGGTGCGGCCAGCCTCCACTGCAGAGAAATCTGCAGTAGTCACAGGAGTAAAGTCCAGGACAAGGTACTTGACTTCGCCTCGAATTGTCCAGTCTGCTCTCCTGAATCTCCTCTGAACATGAAACAAATCTATAAGTCTACAAGGTGTAAAAAGAGTAATCACCATCAAACAACACAAAGAAAACTCGGCTTGGAACATCATCTATGCTGTACAACAGCAAATTTTGATGTTTATGGATTTCTGTGAACATCTGACTAAGGGAAGCGGATGGCAAATCATTCCCACGCACAATCCAGGAATGATGCACTCACAAAGAAACCTTACGTGACAAGAATCTGATGGCATCCATGTCCTTAGCGCTCAAGTCGCTCAAGGACAAACTGGAGATTGATTCGGATTGATGCGGATTAATTCGGATTGATTTCTGTAATGTCCTCGAAGAGTCCTCGATTCCTTCTGATTCCTTCTACCAAGTGCCCTTTTGCATTCAACGCATCTTGTTCACCAAGTTGTCCTAAAACATGTTCGCTCTATTTCGCTCTTATGTCCAGTTGTGCCTCCTTACAGCCTTACAGAATCCTCTAAGCCACTCGACAGTGGAATGCAATGAGGTGCAAATGTGATGCTATGAATACGCTGTGTGCAATGTGACCTGAGGTTTTACGCTAGGCAAAAATGGGATAGCGCAGGATAGGCCTGAATAGATTCGAGTAGTCTGGGAATGTCTGGGATAGTTGGATGCTGCCAAAGCCTCTGCTATCAAGGTCCGCAGGGTCTCTTCGACATATGCAACATTGGCAAAATACATAGTAGCACCGATACGGACCTTAGCTCGCAGCCTAGGAGCCTAGCAGCATCTAGAAGCCATGCTAGAAGCGTTGGAACTGAAAATCTTAAGTCATCTTAAGTCATCTTAGAATCAGCTATTCAGCTTGACACCGCAGGCACTTGACCGTAAGGAAGACATCGATATCCAAACAAGACACTCCAAGCCTACGAAGAAAGGTCTGCTGGAAGTGGTGAAACCAATCTTGCCGGGCAGCAATGAACACACCTTCCACAAATATTCCACCAGGATTATGTTGAATAGGGCGGTAGCCTCCGGGCATTGGTGCAGCAACACTGTTTCGGAAGGTTTTGGACGAACTTGTTCTTGAAGCACTCTGCAGACACACAACAAACATTGGAATTCAACTGATGCAAATGGTGGAATTGGCCCAATGTATCTTTACCGCCAGGCCGCTGTTGGTGCCATCGATCCGCCAAAGAACCCTCAGAGACCACAGCTGACTTCGTGGTGACATCGTTTACAGACGTTTACTGAGCCCCACAGTTCAACAGGGTTCAACACTGTCTCGTCTGCAGCCAAGTGCTTCCGTTGCAGGATGTTGCAGGCTAAGCGTCGTAATTGGCGGATGGACAGACTCATAAATAACCACGGACAGTGAAAGCCTCAGGGAAGTCAACACTGTCGTCAAACCCTGCACCTGCGGCACTGATCATTTCCAACAGTCTAAAACTCCCACTTTGCACTCACCACGGTTGGACAAACGTCGTTATTCAATTCAGTTACAGTCTATATAGCATCAAGAGATAGAAGTGAAACCTCAAACCTGAAGCTAAGAAGAATCTCGAGCCGAACTGGGCAAGAGTGCCATCATGCAACAGTCAGAGAGGGGGCAGGACACTCATTTCCATGCACACATAAGTGGGTGGGAATCCAGTTTTGTCCATTAAGAGCTGCGAATGTGCTGCTTGTCACCAAGGTAACAATTCGTCGATACTCGTGGATTCTGCCATTGAGAACTACCCGTGAGCGTGCGACTGTTATCGTGCCTGTACAAATCCAAACGAATCCCAACAGGTCAAAAATGTTGCAACCTTCGAAGTTCACCAGAACTCAAAACACGGAGGTGTTCAGTCGCATGTCATGATTCATGTCATGCCTGAAGAAAATTTCTGGTGATCAAATGAGCCGTGAAGCAGCACCGCCACGCCAATACCCAGTAAAGGTCCCAAGCAAAGTGTTCCGATGAAGGCTGCCTAAGCAAACTTCGTGAAAGTGTCATGGAAACAGAATACACCGTGCTGCCTTGAGTTGTCGAGTGAATTGTCTTGAGTTCATGATTTCCCACGGTGAAAAGAACGAAAAGCCCTTTCTAAATACACTTTCCAACATGATTGTGATGCTCAAAATGCCTCAAAAATGAGCGAGTGGCCATCCACATCGCAAAGTCGCTCTTTTTGACGTGGAACCTCACGGCGGCTGTACAACTCAGTCTGCCTGGAGTTCCATGTTTTTCAGGCTTCAAGGACCTTTGTATCAGCAGTGTAAACTGAGCTACGTGAATTTTATGGAGCTTTGCTCTTTGTGGTCCTCAGTTGCGCAGCACCTCTGAAATGTTTGGGAGCTAAGAACAGCACAAGCTGCGTGCCACATTGCAAGCAATCAGTTTCGACACTGAGCCTGCAAAATGTCCAACATTGAAGTTGATAAATGTCTTATGCCACATTGAAACATCCCAAAAGAATCCTAAAGATTTTTTAAAAGCGTCTGCATCCCGCTCAGAGTTTCAGGCTCACGACAATTGCGGCCAGCACAAATTTGGGGAGGTAGTAGAAAAGCCTTGGAGCCAGTTTGAGTGCTCAAGCCCTGATCTCGCGGCCCATGGTTCGATTCAATTTTGGAGTTTCCTGACGTTGTTGAGTACCTGAAATACTGAATCCCTACCAACCAAAAAACATTTACGGCAGCTGGATTTGTGAAAGATTCATATGAGACCGTCCATGCTCTGCAGTACCGGTTCAGTTGAGAATGTGTAAAATTTGGGGACTAGCAGTGACTAGCAGAAACTTCCGCATGTCAAGGAGTTTGAAAGGATCAGAAAACTGCTTCCGGGCCCTCGGGATGAGTCACACTTGCAGTTCCGTACATGCCCCCTGTGGGAAACCACGATGTTGTCGTGCATACGGCACACATCGCCACACGTTATCGAATGAGTCCGGATGCATGACTTGATGTTGCCCACATTGCATCATATCTTGTCATCAACTTGTCATTAACTTGTCATCATATTCAATCCATTCTAGCGAGATTTCCTACTCATGTGGCACAGGAGCCCGCAGCCTTTTACCAGCGCACCATCTCAACTGTGTCACTGCTGGCACTTGATAACTTGCAGGCTGTCTGAGTAGTGCTCACACTAACTACTTCTTCTGCAAGTTCAGCTTGTGTCAATGTGATTTCATGTATACTCAGCTCGACATGAAAGCTTGAAGGCCAGTTTGCGAGTGGATTTTCACTAGGGCATTACTAGGGCATCGAAGGACTCAAGGAGCACCTTCAGAGTTCAGTCCGATGAACAAAGCCAAATAGGCCAAACCAAAAACAGCTCCATACCCAATAAATTTCAGCGTTGGAGTGATCATGTCCTTCTCAGAATCTTCTTCACTAGGAGGGTTGGTCAACATTCCTGCGTAATACGACAAAGGCTTTGTGTCTGTATTCGATGGGTCCACTTCCGCCGCATCTGTCCCCCTGACCTTCGGCATAGGCTCGGACTTAGGAAAAGTCTCTGAATCAGTCGCCTTGCTTTGCACCTGATGTCCTCGAAGAGCGGTTGTTGTGTTGTCTTTTGACTGCACAAAGGTCTCCGCAAAAATGTGAACCACTAGAAGAAGTGCGAGGAAAGTCAGGAGTCTGCGCCGTCTCAGAGAGTCAATTGGCATGGCAGCTCAGCAACTGGATAGGCTAAAAGAATGGATTGGTCGGCTTGGTTTGAGCCGTCAGCTTGCTATATTACAACTGTGGGCCCGTAGGGACAGAGTCTACTTGGAGACGGTTTCCAAATGACAAGTTTGCAGAGGTGTTCGAGGAGAGAACATTGCGTCTGTGTATATATATATATATATAGACATATACTTAAACACACACACACACAAATATTTGTGTATATATATAATGTGTTTTTCTTTTGTATGTGTATATACTATATATATATATACATATATATACATATATATATATATACATATATATATATATATGTCTATACATATATATATATATATAGATATATACATCTATTATATGAATATATAATATATGTATACAGTAGCCACGTCCTTCCATGGCAGAGTGAGTCTAGTACAAAGAAGAACATACTAAGTATGTTGCGTTCGACACACAAAAGGACTACCGTAGGATATCGAAGGTTTCCTCTGCACTTTACCGCAGTGACCTGACCTGTGAGGTGGCCCGGTGCATGTCTGCCTCTACAGACACAACATCGAAAAGATGTCATACGGAGTTCTGAAATGGTCAAGAGAACATTCACGTCGTACAACTTTTGAAACAAGCATTCAATATTCTAATATAGTCTAGTCTGGTTATCAAAATTGCATTTGCACTGTGAGGTAGAAAAAGCCAGGCGGGTTGCCTCTAGAACGGCTTCACTGGTTCAACACTCAGGCGTCCATGGTGTACATGCACAAAGATTCACAGAAATGAAATGTAATCAGTGTGACATGTGAGAATGCCGTTAAGTGCTTCCCTTACATCAAATAAAGTATTCCCCGTCACGTGAAATGTGCAAGCTCGTATTTATGTGCTGGTCTACTCCTTTAGTTTGGATTTTGATGAATTTTAGCAGCAAGCTAAACGACAGTAACCTCACTCAGAACCTCCTACTAAGCTTAGGACCGTGCACATGCTAAAGCTTGAGTTTGAAGACAAAAAGACATAAAAAGACTTGGACTAGGAATAAGCTCTGTACAGTACAAATTGTTTGCCATTCTATTTAGAAGTTTAAGAAGTTTAGGATCAAGGAGTATAGAAATCAAATTTGCCGGTGCAGCTCCAGTACACAAAGGAAATTCAACAGAATACATGGGTTGTGAAAGAAGAGGGCACCGGTCGCACACTGTCTACACCCGTGAAACAACCTACAGTAGTGAAAGGAGAAATCCCCACTAAAAGCAAGCATATGAAAGAGATATTAGTTTCAAACATATTTTTAAGTCTGACTTGGTGATCCTAGCTGCTGAATTGTATACTGCATGACCAAAGAGTAGCAAACAATGCCATGAAAGTTGGCTTTGGAAGTCAAGTGGCATGGAAGGCAGCCAGGGATGCATTCGCATTTTAAAAAGCGTCAAATCTTGGAAGATTAAAGATATTCCAGGACTGATGTTGTTGCTGCAACGATTGATCAAAATAGCTCTCATCTTTGCACTCGTAGATAAAGCACGCCTTCAAATTGTCGGCAGCACAGAGGTGTGCACGTTGAACATTTGAAATTACACCGTTGCGAGTCGTGACTAATGATCATCTCTGTGCGAATGCAAATTCAGACTCAATATTTTTGGGGCTTGGTGATAGTAGACGTTTGCTTACCTGTTGAACATAGAGAATTCTATGCAATCCAAAGTAGTCGCTGGTGGTGGCTGCACAAATCACCGAAGGATGCCGAATGTATGTTAATTTTCACATCCACTTTTGGTCTTTGGATCTTGAAGGTCTTTGGTCTCAGTTCCCCACTGTGTAAGGTAGAGGAGCGCCATGAGTGACAACACAACTGGCAGCGAATGGAGCTAGTCCACGGGCTTTCCGCGGAGGGAATATGGTGTTTCTTGCGGGAGGCTGAATGCAAAGACGGGAAATGCAGAACCTCGTTATCCCAAGCATGTACCAGTGAAAAAGACTTGACTGTTCAAGCACCAATTACTGCTATACAAATGATACAGAAATGCGTTTGCAAAATGAAGAAATGCTACCTACAGTAGATGCCGACATGTCTGGCCGCAGGTGCCCTGCCTGCAACTAGACCCGAAAGCTGAGACACTCCGCCACTACTGCTGCAAACAGCACTTCGCGAGAAACTTCCAGAAGCCTCAGCACCAGGAGATATGGTCCCTATATCTGCACTGCTTCATTTCGGAACCCGATCGTTCGGAAACAATGGTTCGGCAATGGTTGGTTCAAGAGCTTCCAGAACAAAAGCAAGAATCCTGAAGCGGACACCACCCAAACCATCCCTACCAAAGCCTGAAAGCCGAACCTGCCCCAACCTAAACCTTGAAGTGAACCTGCTAGATCTTCAAAAAGTCCAAGCATTGCACTCCTTTGCAAATTCCAAGTACCAGTCAGACACTAAATCATGGACCAGCACATCATTGCAGCATGTCCTATGCAGCAAAGGTGCTGGATAAGATGAGCACATTGACCCAATGATGTTCGAAAAGCCAAGTGCCAGCAGCTCCTGGCTGGATGATAGTTCCTCACCTGAGTACTCGTCACACACTCAATTTCAAACATCCATTTAGCTCACCACTTGGACAAAGCACAACGCGGCCAAAAAAACTAGACGACGGATGGCCCGAGAGCGAAGAGAAGTATAGTGGGATATGTAACTGTGAAGATCGTATAGAGGAATATATGAAGATGTCTCAAAGAA
>BGPT01000071.1:267709-279862 GCA_003297045.1 Symbiodinium sp. clade C Y103
TGCAAGCTTTTGCACAGAAATGCTTTTAGACACAGACCCTTTTACACACAAACGCTTTTACACACAGACCCTTTTACACACAAACACAGGCGCTTTTACACACAAACCTTTTTACACACAGACGCTTTTACACACAGACCCTTTTACACACAGACCCTTTTACACAGACGCTTTTACACACAGACCCTTTTACACAGACGCTTTTACANTGTGCAGATGTGAAGATATGCAGATGTGAAGATATGAGAATGTAATAATGCAGATCTCTTTTTACGAAAAACCCTTCGCAGACGCTCTCGGGAAAAATGGATAAGCGGATGAAGTCCAAGGGGGGTTAAAAAGGTGAAAAAAGCAGACTTACGTAAGTTTTTTGCATCTTCCACACAGGGTCCTCGAATTGAAAACCTTTTCCCTAGCATCGGAACATTCATGCAGCTTGAAATTAAAGCTATTCGGTCTGAGGTTACAACAGAAAATGACTCTGAAACGGTTGGAGAAGATTCAAACAAGCTGAACCAAATGATGACATCGCTCATGATGATCACAGGGGTAGCCTCAAAGTGGCCTGAGGTACCACAAATTTTAGTGTTATGTATCTGGTGATCCTCCTTCTGCTCCCAGTCAACCTTCACTTTTTGTCGTTGACACCTCCTAACGGGATAGAAAACCAGATGACCTGTTGGAGAGAACGACAGGCAATCCTGACACCTCATGCCCCATTCCTCCAGTCCGCTTGAACAACACCTAAACCTCCCATGCAAGGGCGGGCCTTCGATTCAAAATGGATTGTATACTGTATATAATTCTGTATAATGTCGTCAAATTAAATGCATTGTTCCAGTCACAATATGATCTGAAGTCCGATCGCCGAATCTTCGAATCTTCGTATTGTTCCAAGAGCGCTCCAAAAACAGGTCCTTGTTACATTGCCAAAGTTTCCCCTCAATTTATTTAGGTCCATGATTTTTTGTTCCATGATCTTTTTGTTTTCAAACCAAACCTCGAAATGTGTTTTTGTTCCACCAAACACTTTTTGTCATTCGAGCGTGGGAGATACCCACAGACCTGGAAACAGATCAAAACGTTTTGCGGCGGTCAGCTGGACCCATGTCTGCTGATTTGAGTTGCATGCCACCATCATTGCTTCATTTTGGATCGAGTGACCGTGCTGCTTTGCCAAGTTCTGCGCAGTTGCAAATGCTTCCAGAAAGCCTGCGCACTAAGCTGCGACTTACAAGGCCCACGCGCAAACCAACTCGGTTCCAGAGAGATGTCAGATTCTTGCTGCTCAGTGTGCTGTTGTCTCGGCACTCCCTTTCCAGCCTCAGTGACCACCTCCCACTATAGTGGCTTTGTGTGGCAAGTAGCCAACTTACAAAATAGTCTGCAAATCTTCTGCGATATGACTGATGGTTGGGGTTGTCCCTTACATTGCCACATCAAAAAGAGTATGCAAAATGAATACCATCCTAATCAGTTGAAGCTTCTTGTTGTTCTCTCACTTTCTCTTTCCCGTCGAGTTTTGTGGTCAGATCCGAGATGGCTGTTGTAGCATGACTCACCGCAACCCGGTGCCTATAAGGGCAATAGTAGCGGAGAGCGGTAAACTTCCTCTCACATCTTGCCAAGTCCATCTTGAGAATATTGGAAGGGAGGAAGGGAGAGATCCTCCAGGTATTTCTCCAATGATCTCCAATCCTGTGGATAGGAATTGCGGTTGCATCCACAAAAACAGAACACAAGCGTAGGTGCATACCGTGCGATATCACACAAATCATGATGCATGCAATACTATACCATACTATACCCTGCCACACCATACCATACGATCATACCATGACATACCATGACATACCATGCCACTATACCATGCCACACCATACCATACAACCATGACAAGACATACCAAGACATACCATGACATACGATACCGTGCCACAGCATACCATATAAGAATACCATGAACTACCATGCCAAAGATACCATGCCATACCATGCCATGCTATACTATGCAATACCATGCCATATGATCCCTCACCATGCATTACCATGCCATATCATGCCATAATATGCCATGCCTTGCCATATGATGCCTTACCATTCCATACCATGCCATAGTATGCCATACCATGTTCATGCCACTGCATCATTTGGATGGATGCGAACTCCCCCTAGTTCCTTTTGACGTGATGTTGCTAAGTCAATGGAACATACCTTGTGCTTTGTCTGCTGCTTTGCTTTGAAATGGAATTGGAGCAAAACAATCTACTATCATCGATCTTTCAGTATCTCTATATCTTGATGAAGCCCTTTCCCGAGAAATAAGCATAGACGAGTCATGTGATGAAGGAATTCAGCCCTTTTAATCCCTGCTTCCGTTTGAAGCAAACCCCGGTTCCTGTGAGCAGCATCTCTGTAGTTTATGGCTACTCAAATAAAATCTCCAAACTAACATGTGTGCATGTGTATGTATATCATATCGCATTCGTTCGCTTCACTCGATTTCATGCATATGTCTTGCACGTAGATATTTCATTCATTGATATTCTGTGAGCAATATGTCCCAGGAATTGTGTTCAAAAAAAAGAAATTGAGGTATCAGCGAAGATGATGCATAAGAAAAAGTAGACTCTTGATGGGGGATGGCATACGTATATCATCCATCCATGATGACCGTAGGACGACCGTAGGAGAATTGGGTTCTGGGACTGCATCCACCTGCAAAATACCACTGATCAAGACACAAAATCAAACAAGAAAAATAGCATCACACGAGGTAGCTGCAAGACTAAGCACAGTGATGAAGCGCTATCTTGCCCAAGACGTCCTCATAGGTCTCCGAAATTCTCCGAAGGGTTTCCGGGTTTCCCATGTGTATTAAGTGTATTATGTATTACAACACGGATGCGGCTCGGAGTCCAAGAGTCCTTCTATGTGCTGCAAAGGCTTGCAGAAGTAGATACACAGGACACCAATGACCTGAAACGGTTTGAAACAAAGAAACAAAAAGAAACAAAAAGAAACAAAATAAATCACACAAATCACATTGACCTTTCATTGATCTTTGTTTCACTCTGCATACACTTGCTTACTGCCACGGATTTTTCTCCATGCTTCAAATACAATTTCATGGCAGTGCCTCTGACAGACAGTGGTGACATGAAAATATCCAAGCACCAACTGCACCAACAACATGATTCCGCAAAATGGTTCACCTCTGAGAATCTGAGCTGTACTAAACGTATCAAATGTATCAAATGTATCAAGCAATCACACATAATATGACAGTCCCATAAGGTCCTACAAAAACAGTCGGGTCTCTTGCCAAGAGACACAGCTGAGCAGTGGCCCTAAAGATCCCAGCAACTTGCAGCCGCATTTGATTCCTAGCTTCCGAAGTCCTATTAGACAAATTGTGAAGAGCAGCCCAAGCCTTGGTGTGAGGTCGAAAATGAGGACAGCTCCGACTCACAGCTTTCCAATGATCAAGCATGGCTGCAGCATGGCTGAGCTTGGTTTAAAAGTGCCGTCCCAAACAGATCTCACCTGCACTGTTTCGTCTAGGTATGATGTGCGCATGGAACTGCAGCGCAATTGCAGCCAAATTGCGCCAGAGTAGTTGGCTGAACTTCCCTTGCCTTTGAAGCATAGGCCCACATCTTCAAGATAGGAAATTCCTCGGAGACAAAAGAGATGGACATAGCATTCTGTCTCAACGTCCGCGTCAGCTGAGCCCGAATCGGCTCGTTTCCCAAAATTGCGCCGAGATGCCGAGCTTGCCACCTTGCACGGTGCCCCCGGCCGAAAGAGACCAGACTGACAATACATAACAATACTAAAGTTTAGTGTCAGTTCCTACAACAACCAAGTCAAGCACTAAACATCTTCAGAGTAGTTGGCCAACCGTCAAGCAGAAACTTTTCTAGACGACAGCTGGAATGATACTGCGAGAAAGATAAATTAATCGGGTAATCAATCATAATGAATCATCATCAATAATCAATCTACACGTCAAGTCGCTTCATATCCCACAAAGTTCTTCAGCTGATGCAACCTGGCAGAATCCGATAGAATCAGACCGCACGAGTGCAGGATCTGCAGGATCTGCAGAATCATGATGTCAATGCTGACATGGACTGGGAAGCCTTTTGACCGACCCTGCTGGGTCAATTGGCACTCCGTCACTAAGAACACACTAGCAGTCACTAGCTGCTGCAGCTTGACGTGAGCAATTCATTCTGTGCAAAGGACGTCGAAGAACAGAAGTGTTCAAAGCGACAAGGATATTGCAAAATGTTTTTTGTCCAAGAAGCATAATCACAATTGCTGAACCACTTGAGAACCCACTGATAACCTCAGATCTAGAGCCAGCAGAAGGAAACTGACAGTAAGGGAAGCTTGCATCAGAAAGATCTGGATAAACCTCGAGATTCCGCTGCACACATGGCCGAGGTGGTGATCTTATATATTCGCAGATGTGTGTGTGTGTGGATGTACAAGTAGCAGCCGGACTAGGGGGCGCAGAGTTGTCCGAGGTAACAAAAGCAATTAGAATGCAAGGAATCTTTTTGGAAGGGTGTTCGCTGTATGCATTGATTGGTTGAATGATTGACCGACTGATTGCACCCGCTGTATCAAGTTCATTATACATCCTCATACTTCTGCACCCGCTGCAGCAAGTTCCCCCCTCCATCCCTGACACATGCGCACATACCTCCACTGCCACATATCCTTCTGGCAAAGAAGAAATCGAACGGGAATGAAACTAAAACGGTCAACGTTGTATTGTGAAACTGGACAGTTGTGTTTTGAAACTGGGATTGTGGAACTTGGAGGTTGTATTTTCAACTTTGTCGGTTGTATTGTGAAACTGATATTGTGAAAGCTTGAAGATTGTATTTCGGAGCTGCTCAGCGTAGCATCCATAGCGTGCACAAGTAGACATGATTTCCCCACCCCACCCCAACCCCACAACGGGGAAGCCTCCCAGTCGCGACAGTTCTGCAAATTTTGTTTCCAAGTTTGATGAGTTGCAAAGGAATACTTGCTCAAGAATCGTTGCACAGTATGGCCATGTTGCACAAACCTAGTTGCACAATCCAGAGGAGTTTCGGAATAGTACTTTAACATCTTTAACTTAACGAAGGGAAAAACTGGAACCAAGTAACCAGGTTCAGACAAAAGTGCAACTTAGATCAACTTAGCAACTAACCCTCTGTAGCAAAGCAGCATGGCAGTAATGCACACCAATGTAAAAATAAGGAAAGTTCATAAATCGGTTTCCGTACTAGTACTAGGGTGACATCTACAGCCTCTTAAGAGACCCAAGCCATCCAAACACAGCACGGTCCAAACTCTTAAGTGTCAACAGGTACGTTTGCAAAGCACAAGAACGTTCTTAGCATCGCATCCACTCTACCCAACCCCACTTGGAGCATGGCATGTTCCATCATCTCAACAAGTAGAGGTGTGCGGCTCATGAGACCCCTTTCTGATTCGCTGGCATCAACTGCTCTAGTACATGATTGCTTGGCTATTCACTAGATTGCCACAAATTGCAACTCGAAGGTCTTAGTTCCAACCTTCCTTTCGATCGCAGGACGCAGCAAAGCAGTCGAATCTGAAAACAAACCAAGCTACTGGATGCCCCAGGAATTTCAGCAGAAAACCAAGCTGAAGTACCTAGGGCGAGCCAGCTCCCATTCCACAGCGTTGTGTTGTGGACATACAAACATGTGTTGCTCCCCTACCATGCTTTGTGCGGAAGTACTCCATTCATGAAAATGCCACATCAAATAACCATCGGGGTTGAGAAATCTCACACAAATCAAAAAGTACTCCTTTTTCCCTTTCCTTCTGCCACGTGACACAAAAGAGGGTCAAAAAGCAGCCGCACAAGAGCGATTGCAAAATGGCCTGCAGAGCATAAATGTCGTAATTAAGGCAGTCAATTTGGGTCTCATGAACAAAACAATAAAGCAAAGAGATGCAAAGAGGAAACATGTTGTCGGAAAGGCTTGATTGTGCGTGCTAGTGGAGGCAGTCAAACTTGACGACGTTGTTCTTGCTTGCCAGGGTTGAATGGCACGGAATGGCATGGAATGGCGCATAGAGCATTCAACTGGCTGTGCTGCGAACAAGTTGCAAGATCTACGTACTTCTCCTCGCAAACCTAGCCACCCAACACTTGCCCGCAAAACCGCCAAAGGGTGTGAAATTATCAGAAGGTACGATTGTAATGATTGTAGATCATATACATGTTGCATTTTGTTGCATCTTGTTGCGTTAGTTTTGCACTGGGTCAAAGTCTTCTGGTAAAAACTTCCCGGTTTCTCGAGTTGTTGAGCAAACGAAAACGCGGCAAAAACAAGCTCAGAAAAAACGACAAACCACACTATAGGCCCTTTGAAGAAATATGTGTGAAATTGTGTGAATATATCAATGTCAGGCTGAAGAGCTTGCCATACAAGGAACATGTCGCTGTCTTTCCACCTCGCTGTGGGTCTGATTGTGCCAAAGAGGACATTGATATTGATCCTCGCTGAAAGCAAGCAAATAGTGTCGTTTCATGTCCTGTCCGTCGATCTATCACATTTGTATTTGTTGGCCTTTCCACAGCAACTCTGTCCGAACCAAGCCACCATACTACCCTCAAGACCCTCATGCAGCAAAAGCGATATCATAGCCACAGGGCCAACCATCAACCTGCTCAAGCTGGTGGATGCGAAAAGGTTGAGAGCACGTTGCACCCGAACAAAGACCCTGCAAGGCATAGCACAAACAAAGCAAAACAAAATGCCA
The DNA here is from genome assembly GCA_003297045.1 of Symbiodinium sp. clade C Y103. Taxonomy (NCBI): domain Eukaryota; class Dinophyceae; order Suessiales; family Symbiodiniaceae; genus Cladocopium; species Cladocopium sp. clade C. Next base: position 274,511 of record BGPT01000071.1, read on the forward strand.
AGCCGCTGTCTTGACATGCCCAAGAAGGAATAGACCAGCTGAGGCATCACCAAGGCATACCTTTCAAAGTCGAATCCAATGTATCTGATGCAACTCATGATTCAACTCCAAAAGTTCTGGGCTTTGTGGTAGCTTCTACAGTCTTAAATCTCGGTAAATCTCCATTCTAGCAGCAGAGAGGGAATGCCGAACACATGGAGAAAAGCTGTCTTTCAGACTCTGCTAGGTCTGCTAAGTACAGTAAGTACAGTGCGTAAGTACAGTGCGACGTACAGTGCAACGCAATGTGCAACACAATGTGCAAGGTGTCTTTGGCCAAGGCACAGTCCATATACCTCGGATTCCAGATGCACTGGTCCCCCGCACCACCATGTTGCTTGGAGAAATGCGCGTCGTATCAGAGTCATATCATCATCTATGTAGGGTGCTTTCAACATCTTTCTAAAGAACAAAGTCCTCCTCTGAGACTCTCCTACACCACAGTGGCTGCCACAATGTGCCAGCAGGCTACGTGAGGTAGCCCCGCAATTTCAGCATAGGCCAGGCTCTCTGGCACGCCCATCACAGCCACTGTTGCTCCTTCCATCTACAAATCAAAGGTTGCTTTTTGCTTCGACCCCAAAGACCATACAAGTAAGAGGCAGGTTTTGACTTGTAACATGTTCATGATGTTACATTGATGATGTTGCGTTGATGATGGGGTAGCCGGGTAGCCGGGCAAGGAAGCGGTAACTCTCGGTGCGTGCCTACCAGTGGCGATACATCAATCGGCAAGCGTGGTTTTTCGTGTGGGAACCTGTGACCAGTTAAACCGGCTACCGGCATGAAGAAGAAAGAAAAGTTGAGCGGCTGACCACGGTATCGAAACTCCCACGCAGGCCACGTTTTCATCTTGAGATGCAAATGACATTGCAAATAAAATGGACAAAAATGACCGAATTTGAGGTCTTGAATTTGATGTTTATTTTCCATCCAAGTTAGCTCAAAACGCAGGTGAAAAGCTGATTTTTTCAATGCACACTCTGAATTCAAGCAATATTGACACATTTGGCCAATGCACTTTCCACGCCTGCCACACGAAATGCGCTTCGACTCAAGCAGCCAAATTTAAAAGAGTACAAACCGCACGTACGGAAAACGGGGTGACGGGTTGCTTCTGTTGTTTGGGGTCCACGTTGACACATACGGTGAGAGGGAGTGAGAGCATGGAGTGAAGCTGCATTTGGTCAAAAATTAAATTGTCCCCCCCCCCAATGTACCCAACCAAAACCAGAAGAAAAAAATGTGTGAATCTCTTCATACTCCCAAGTCTAGTAAATGTAGATCAGTAGATCTCTTCATTCATGCTTCCCTCCTCTACTCAAGGAAAAACAATTCTTTCTCCTGCAATGGCATCGGACAGCATATCATGCCACCGCGTCTGGCTCCGATTTCAATGCACAAGAGCCAGCTTTACGTGTCCAGGGGTATTGTACTGGGGTATGCAAGACTGTCTGATTTGCTAAGCTCGTCAGGTAAGAAAGAAGATGCTACAATGCTAGAGCCATGATTGATATTCATGACACCTATCCTGCAAGCGGCATCAAATGCCAAACCCAGCAGTGAAGAGATCTGAGTAGGTCACATGTAGTCACAATTTGTCACAAGATGCTTTTGAAAAAATCACAATAGTCTTGATCCCGGATCGAGCGGGCAAAGGCAAAGCGGGCAAAGCTCGATGGCGCCTCCGTGAAGAGCTCGGTCAAAGGAAAATGTTTCTTCACCCGTGTCCGGATGGACTTCTCCGTTGCAGTCCTGGTGAGCGCTTTGAATTCACAAAGGTCTTTGGGAATTTGCAAACTTCGAATTGACGCGTAGAAATCACTTCAACCCAAAGATCTTTGCAGAAAGACTCCTCTACCGAAAGCAGTTTTACATCTAGAGCCAGTTTCCTGCAATTTCACAGACCTCTGATGAGGTATGCCAAAATGAAAGGGATGCACAAAACACGCAAGCAAAAAATGAAGCAATCGCCATTGAAGGTATCCGATAGTCCGACAGTTTTTGACCTAGGGGATCCCATTGCATCTTTTGGCGTCGTAAGTTACCGCAAGGCATCATCTTAGTCATCTTAGTCATCTTAGTCATCTTGGTGTCTTTGTCAGATCTTGTCGGATCTTATGTCCGGAACGCCGCTCCTCATGGGCCTAAGGAGATGCTGTCTATTGACATAGTCTGTCACTGTGATCTTGCGCTTGTTCAGCAAATTGCTCAGGTCCTGTGTTCACCAACTTTAGAGTCAGTAAGTGTCAGTAAGGCAGACTGACATTAGAACTCTTGGGCCAATCTTTCTCCTAAGCCATTCGGCTATCTTTATGCCTTATGACTAGCAAAGTCACAAATATCAAATCTATTCAAATCTCAGGGAACATCAGTTTGTCTCAGTTATGTCTCAGTTACTCTCAGTTTGTCTTCGTCCTCATCCCCGGACTCTGCGTCGTCCTGGCATGCACAGGAATTGAAATCGTCAGGGTCCAGGGTAGCTTAGTCCCAAGCTGCAGAGAGGTCCCATTGAGTTTGCAGCGCATTGAATCCGTTTGACTCGGTTTGACTCGGTTCGACAATGTAGGAATTCTGCATGCACAGAACCCTTCTTGCAGGAGTTTTTGTTGTGCTGCTGTTCGGGCAGACCTCCTACCAACAAATGGTCGCCGAACGCCTGCTTCATCTGTACGAGAAGCTTTGTCTCTACTTGCAAATACTGACAGTACCAAATGGTCCAAAGAGTGGCCCGGCATCCCAAAACTTGCACGGGGGCGGAACCAACAGTAGCAAGTAGATTTAAGTAGATCCAATTGGTTTAGCTGGATATAGCCAGACATGTTGATGGTTTTCGGCAGGTGTGGTCAAAGCTTTGCCAAGATATTTGAACATCTGGGATTTGATTCACTGAACATCCCTCCAACATTCCTTGAATATAGATTGCCAGCCACGGCTAAGTATGCACACAGTGTCAAACTCATACCGAGAAACGACCATTGACTCGGCAGAAAGGCATAAGGCACATTGGCTAAGTCTGTGCCACATTCAGGATTGAAACGATTTCTTTTCAAGAAGCCGAGGCTGTCGGAAACATAGAATTAGTACAGGGGACTGACTGCAAAGGTGGCTTTTCTGCGTCCGGGAAGACGGTAAAGTTGGATGGGTTTGTTGAAGAAACCTCTTGGATTCTCCCACCGTTGTTTCTTTTTGTCTTTTTGATATCCCTCGAAATATCATTTTATATATATATGCATAACATGAGATCATGAAGTAATTGACAACAATTGATCAATGCCTGTGGCTGCACGAAACATGTTCAAACATGGGCAGGACCAACGCGTAAAGCGAAGCAAACAACTGTCGCTGGTCAAGAACATGGAGTGGCTTCAAGATGTGTACTGACAGCAGTACAATGACCTTATGTTCACACATGTAATTCAGTTTAAATACATATATTGTGTAGACATACTGTATATGTTCAAGCCAGTGTAATACTACTTGTATAGCACAGAATGGCACTCAGTGTCTCCTCAACATCTGCTGTGATGCAATTCAGACAAGTGCCTCAGAGAGTGCTGACTTGGTCCGCTCTCGCTCAAGCTTTACAAACTGGGTCGATCAAAGGAAGTGTATGCGGATGCAAAACATATCAAACCGTACCGTTGTTGAACAGAGTAGTGATGCACATCAAGCAGAAATGTTCTGCAAAAGATCTACTTTGCACTGAACTTTCTGCCGTCCAGACTCCAGTGATCATGTCGCCCAGCGCAATTTGCTGTTGGCGCAGTAGAAGTAGCGCAGCTGCAGTTTGCGAATCTGGCCTCAGATTGCATGGCACTTCTCAGATCATCTATGTATAGTATAAAATATGTACAGTATAGTATAGTACGATTCTGTATGATTAAAAAACAACAGGTATATAATGAAGAATAGCAATCACAAGTGGCATGTGAATCAAAATATGCAATGCCCGAAGCAAATGGTTTCGTTTCGACAGTTCAAACCTTACCTCATTGTCATTGCCTCAAAAGTTTTTGAAACGCCGAGAAACTGCTTCAAGCTGCCTCAAGTCATCCGTTCGTGGACTTCATGAGGCAGTATTGGAGAAAGAGAGAAAGAGAGGGAGAGAGGGGGAGAGAGAGAGAGAGAGAAAGAGAGGACAACACAAAGGCCGTGGCTTAAAGACCAACTCAGTCAGAAAATCTTAGGATTGCTTCATGATGCTTCGATGGAAAGTTGAAGTGTCGGTTCCCAGTCCCTGTCTTTTTCCTGGATTGCAACGACAAGGAGCGCATCCATGGATGTAACTTTCGCGATACCATGACATCCTCCGGCAGCAACAGTCAAGTGGAATGCAGAATGTGCCAGGGAACAAACATGTAGTGCAAACATGTGCAAACAGGTGCAAACATGTGCAAACATGTGCAAACATGTGCAAACATGTGCAAACATGTGCAAACAGTACCAACTGTGTACAGTAAGCATCTTGTAGTGCTCGCAACTTGAAACTGTGAAAATTTATGAATGACTTTCAAGAGATCGATCTGGTAGATCCCGTCATGTCAACCCATGATCAGCCTTGTTTTTTTCTTGAGACAATCCCAACTTCTGGCGAAAATCTTCGAAAGGAAATCTCATCTCAGCTGGTGATTGTCAAACTGCCAGAACAGATATGACAGCTAGAAAGCTGCCGCGTCTCTCTCCTGTGAGGGCTCTTCAGCATCGGATGAGTCATCTTCAACATCCTCTGAGCATTTATTGTGTGGCTGTTCAATGTCCAGACACCCAATGGTTTCATCCCATGGGCAACCTCTAAGTTTTTTCAAAAGGCTGTGCACTCGCAGCATTGCTGCGTTTGCCCCTGCCTCACTGAAAAGCATCTGTCTATCGTCAACACTTTGACTTTCCATGGCTCTGAGACGGCAAGCAAGCGAAGCAAGAACAAGAAGAGTTTGCTGTTTGCTCTTTGGGTTCCGCCGCATACAAGCTTCTTCAGCTGTAAAACTGCCTGGTCTTGGTCCCTAAGTATTTGTTGTAGACTCCACCTTTGAAAGTATTTGCAGATCTTTCCAAGTCTTGGCATTTTGGTGGATATATATATATATATATACATATATATTGTGTTTTCCCAGCCGTCCACAGCTGCAGATGTCCACATTTCACTGGATGCCGATCGAACATCCAGGCTCGAGAGACCAAGGGGTCATTGTNACAGCTGCAGATGTCCACATTTCACTGGATGCCGATCGAACATCCAGGCTCGAGAGACCAAGGGGTCATTGTCGGTGGCAAAAGAGCCGCGCTTGGGAGCGCATGGGATTCGGGCCAGGG
>BGPT01000071.1:288010-388387 GCA_003297045.1 Symbiodinium sp. clade C Y103
ATACCTTTTGAAGCTGTGCTGGAATGTTGAGGCGCCAGTTCAATTCCTGATGGTGGTGAGATGTGTGTCGTCTGACGAATGCTTTATTTGCCTGCCTCAATTTCGTTTGTTTATAGAGATAGAGATAATTTTTACGAGTGTGTTTTCCCAGCCGTCCACAGCTGCAGATGTCCACATTTCACTGGATGCCGATCGAACATNTGGGAGCGCATGGGATTCGGGCCAGGGTGCCCTCGGTGGTGATTCGTAAGTGGCCAGGGAGCCTATCAACATCTTGTTCAATCCTTGTGGTCAAGGGAAACCTCTTCAATTTGGTGCACATCCATCTTGTTGTTTTGGGCCTGCTACCAGTTTCATANAGCCTATCAACATCTTGTTCAATCCTTGTGGTCAAGGGAAACCTCTTCAATTTGGTGCACATCCATCTTGTTGTTTTGGGCCTGCTACCAGTTTCATAAGCTATATAATGTATAGAGAGAACCTCAGTAATGGGAATGTGTCTGAAATATGAAAAGAGGCTTAGAGAGAACATGTCGTGTACCCATTGGGTCTCAATGGGTCAAAACAGGTGTTTTCCATCAACAAATGCTACTTGAACGAAGTTGTGCCAATGAAGGGTAGAAATCAACAAGGAACCTGGCTGAGCCCGAGCACTGGCGCAGTCTTATCATTTGCTTGGATGATGTTTACAGACTCTTCATGGAAGATCTCCAAATTGTTTGACATATTGAAATACCAATGTTGTTGGTGATGTGGGCACTGACCATCTGTTCATGGGCGTATCTATCAACATTGAATTCCAAAGTTTCTTCTTCTCACTTCTCGCTATACGCCATTCATGATCCGTTTGATAGGTGGTTGAATACCAATCCTGCAGATGCAATGATTGGTTGAAATGCCTGGATCAATGACCCACACCATCTATGTCTGGCATTTTTTATCTACATGAATGGGTGGTTTTGGGGTGGCAAACAATGGCAAATATATGTTTCTATTCATGATTTCAATGATGATGGCAACGAGAGTCAACATGAAGATCATCATGATACGTGTCTGATAATGATACTGACAACAGCATAATGTTGTATTGCAGTATGTATGTTAGTACTAATATGTATACCATATCTGTTTGGATTTTCCTCCACGCGGCAAAAACCCCACCTGCTTCGCAGTTCATGGCATGACAAATGCCCGGCTCCTGGCACCTCAACATGGTGCCAGTCCCAATGGTTTCAGACAATATTCCCCTTAATGTCCCCTTAAACAAATCATTTGGGGGTTCTTAAGGGTTTCATTTAGAATATCAAACAATCAAACAATCAAACATTCAAACGATATGTAATGTGTCGATATTCTGAATGGTTTTTTTGATCACCCTTTCGTGGTCAAACAGTGGTCGCAGTTCAACATTTTGATAAAGTCATTGCTAAATTTGTGAAAACCCTGACCCATAAAGTGTGTGGAAATAAACGGCACTAGAAGATATTAGAAGCCTGGTTTTTGCGTCACCTGTTGCCAGGATGATGGTAGTCGATGATGTTTCACCCATATTTCTTTTTAGTTTCGATTGTTTTGGCATCTTTTTTGCGGGAGATGCTATGATTACATACAAGTACTTAAACTTATTTTCCACCATAATCATTATATCCACAATATCCATGGTATCAATGGCACATACTCTATGATTTATAAAACTATTTATAATATAATATATGCATATTATATATATATATATATATATTTATTATTATATATTTATATTTGTTGATCTGCTATATCAACACAAAATATCTCTGCAGCTATCACTTTTTTGGATTACAACCATCCCTTCATCCCCACAGCCCCACCTGGTACATTTGGCCATCGGCAAGTCCGGGCAGGTGCCCTCACAGCCGTTCTCCACCAGGCCGTCAGCGTCCCAGAAGTTCTCCAGGCATTGCAACTTGCTGCAGCTCCCGGGGCTGCCGCAACTCACACCTTGGGAAAAAAAGGCGAAGGATGAAAGATGGGATGGATGACATGTTTTCTATGGATGTATAGTTATATTATATATAGTTCAATGATGTCAAATGTGTGTTTTTTTGTCTGTCTATCTGGTGATCGGAGTCATTATCTACCTGTCTGTCTATCTGTCTGTCTGTCTGTTTGTCTGTCTGTCTGTCTGTCTGTCTGTCTATTTATATATCTAGCTGGAAACGTATTTTTAGAATAAATTCATATACTAATGACAATAATAATAACAATACTGTTGTGTCATTATATTGGCATCTCCCCGTGAATTAATATGCAAATAGAACTGGATGTATAACTGAAATGGAAGTGTTTTACAATTACATTGGGGAAGCATCCGGAACCTTAAGCAGCAGAAACTGACATTATGGATGTAATTTGATACAACCGATCCAGATCTTCCAACTGTGAAGTGATACGACTCGGCTCATGACCGGGATGTACGAACCAGTGACTGGCCATTTCCAACGCATTGTCTCCCCAAGGCTGGGGACAGACTGGGATCAACAATGCCTGTAATTAGCTGATTCGGATTGATTCGGTGTGTCCTGTTCCCTGAATGATGTTGGTCAATTGGGTATCATCCTATCTCTGAAGCTATCTATGAGGGATGAAGGTTGTTTGAAAGCACCAACCGGCTCAGGGCAGCTCAGCAATCGACCCCAACGTTGGCGGCTGGATACTGAAGTTCTGTGGGTAGACAAAGGCTTTTCTCTTGAAGAGCAACCTCCACACTCCTGGCCCCGGCCATTCCCAAGTATACCATTAAGGCAAGGTACATTTCGCCCCAGGGAGTTCGGGACACTCTGCTTCGCAGCCGTTGTAAACCTTCGGGGGCAAAACATGGCAGAACAACGTATTTGACCAAAACCGGTCTGATGGGTGCAAATCATAAAGAAGGGATACTGTAAATATGCAAAAATATGCTGTAATCCCATGGTAATACTGGGAGTTCAAAGTGAGCACTTGGGGTTTATTAAGTGATCATTTGAAGGGCTAAGTGCTGCAAGGGGTGCAGTTTAACTGCCTGGATGGTGAGATCTTGTCTGTTTCAAGAAGTGTTCCTGACCTCCTTCTGTAATACAAAGGAAGCTCAAGAGTGATTGGGGGCTTTTCTCAATTGCACCGACCCGCCATCTTTCTGTAAAGCGCTGTGGACTGTTGAACGGCTATGGTATGTAAAGATCGTCAAAAGATGTCAATATGGGGAAGAGAAGAAATGTTTCACTTGTGAAGTCAAAACCGCTGCACCACTGAACCTGACCTGAAACCAGCATGTGAAGTATGTCCTCTTGCAACTTGTTTGGGGGTCATTGTCTGTAGTTATCGAGTCTATGATTCAGCCAGCACTGAGGAGGATCACATTCCCAGAAATCCTCTGTCCATGAATCAAAGCTGAAACGGAAAATCAGCTTGACTTCTCATCCAAGCAGCAATCAAACAGTCACAGAGGATCGCGAGGTTCACTTCGGGTCTCTCAACAAAAGACATAGCACCAGACTGCGCTTTTTTTGGGGTTCGGAACAACCATTTCTCGCCGATAAAGGCCCGTGAAAATCCAAAAATCACTGCCATCCCCATGCGAAACGCACCCCTTCTATTCTTCCCATCAAGGAGCAAAACCGTCTGCATCAAAGAAGTTCGGCTCGCACTCCAAATCTGTGCCTTGGTAGTTCGCTTCCTAAGTCCTGCATAGGGCCTATAATTTTGAACCTATATTAGGTGACTCTACCATTGTGAACCCAGAGATATAAAACGGTGGTTAACAAGTGTGGCCAGTGTGGCCATATTTAACCATTTCGTTGATATCATATACAGTATATGGTATTATATGGTTGTTATTCACCCCATCGTTAACCATAAATTTAAGGTCTTTCGTGGCACAGTCAGTAAGTCTATTTTGTGTAGGATTCCAGAGACTATCAGGTGTCTGCTAGGAGCAAAAACTGAACAGCTGCACACAGATCTGTGCCCGCCAAAAGCATCCAAAATTCTGGCACCCCGCCAGCCCAAAAAGATACAAGCTCGGAAATTCATGGTTTCACTGATGATCCTTGAAGTTCATTGTGTACTATTGTGTACTTCAATTGGGATACTCAACAAAAATCGGGATGTTTCATTCACCCAGTAGCCCTTCCACATGTGAATCATCCGAATAATGTGGGTAAAACAATAATAAACCACCCATTTGGGAATGGTAAATACCACCTATCTATGGTGATTTAGGGGATGGTTTATGGCATTGTTTTACCAACATTACCATCCACCCGGGCGCCCCAGGTACATGTGGCAGCATCGCTGCAGTCCGTGCAGTTGCCGTGCGGCAGCGTGGGACATCGAACCTCGCAGCCGTTCTCTGCTTTGCCTAGGAACGTGGCGACGTCATGGGGATACTACACCCTCTGGTGAACTAAGATGGCGAACTGGAAACCTGGAAAATCATGGAAAATCACGATTGTTCAATATTTTTTCATAGGCAAACCAACAATTTCTATGGCCATTTTCAAGAGTGAACTGTCAGACAGCCAGAGGGTATCATCATTTCGCAACCTTTCTCTTACTCTCCATCATCTAGAGTGAGGTCGTAGCGAAAACACCACAAATCACACAGTCTCATTGGGGCATGATGGGTTCAAGCCAACGACCTGCGTCATCCAAACCATCCACGTTGCTGATACAGATATTTCATGCTATTTCCCTACCAGAACCGTGGATGATATGAGTGATTTGTACTCAACCAACAAGCAATAAGAAAAGATAAACATGTATCACATCATAGATGGAGATTTTTGCCACATGATGTGGATATGACTTTGCCCTCAAAATTCTGGACCCACCAACAAGTTGAGTTGGGGGGGTTGAACAAACGGGGAGCTAAGCAATATCGGAAAACTACAAATGATTCAGCAGTTGTTCTTCCAATGATGATTTTGATGGTTCAATCCCGATAATATGTTGGACCCCCAGTCTTGTGCGTATAAGTTGGCGAATGCATTGCAAAACTCGTGAGATTTATATGATATCACCCACTTACCAACCGAAAACATATATCTGGCATCTTCCTTTATATTCATTTTGACACGTAATTTCCAGTTCTAACCAGTTACTATTGATCCGTTACAGGTATAACATGGTCTAACCACTTACTTCAGCAAACAATCCCAGGCAATTGCTATACTATGGTGTCAGGTAAACCTATGGTTGTTATCCCAACAGCTCCAAAAATGTCCCAGGTCCATTCCCGCCAGGTGACCGTCGAAGTCGAAGGCCCCCTTGGTGCAGCTGTATTTCTCACAGCTGTCCCAGGATGAGCACTCCGAACCTTGGAACCATGGGGGGAGCTGTGTTTCAAAACGCGGCTGGGGGTAAAGATAGCGACTTTGAACCAGGGAACTGTTGAAAAAATAACATAAAGTAGGTTCTAAAATGATTCGGAAAAAGTATGTCCAAACAATGACATATAAATTGGAAAATATACTGTATAAATATCTTAAAATTGTGAAATGATGTGAAAGGAATAACATGTACTAAAATACATTGAAGTGATAAATCATTTTCAAGGTTCCAGAGATGCTTGTTCTATTATTACTCTGTGTGTAGTTATAGCAGCTACCACCTGACTATCTATCCATTTCGGATGATCCATTTTGGCAATGTTATCCTGGCAATCCCTGCTGCATAAGCACAAAAAAGTACTGGATATCTGGCGAACTACCGTCCACTTGCAAAGTTCAAGGTTCGGTTCTCCCCAGCTGAAGTGGAAAATCCATACAGCTAACCAAAAAGTACCACTCTCAGTATGACTTGAATCAGGGATCTGTTTCGACCATCTATTGTAGCTTTACCGTAGCTGTAAGATCTTCATCGCATAAGGTTCTTGCATCAGGTCGTGCCTCAAAATTATTGACCCCATTCGAGGCGGGTGAAGAGACCGCTGCAATTTGATGATTTTGCAAGTCATTGGTACCCCTTCTGAGGGTTGCCATCCAGTTGCTCTTTTCGTGACTCCACTGAATGAGCTGGTATGTGGCCATAATCAGTGGGGTTATATCCGAACTTATGAGGTTATTTCACCACAATTGAGCTATGAATGTGGTAAACCCAATAATACCACCCACAATCACAATGATGTAGCAGAAATGGGTGGTAGAAACCAACGACCGAAACGGGGGTGCAGGTTGTCCATCATCATATTTACAGGGGGTATATCCCCGCTTAGTATCAGTTGTCCATTGTTCAGTTATACCACTTTTAAGCGTAACTATACATGCATAGTGTGCCATAATTATAAGTGTAGATCATTGCAAGCATAGTTTATTCCCTATATGGCCACGGCCATAATATCATAACTAACCATGGAATATTCATATCCTACTTGTGACCATAGATGCCATACGACATTGGTGGCTTCTGCCACCGCGACTGCAGCCCAGTAGCATCGCGCGTTGGGCAAGGCTTGACACCCGGCCTCGCAACCATTGGAGCTGTCCCCATCCACGTCGAAGAAGTTGGCCCTGTGCGGGTTGTCAGACACAGAGGAATTCAAGGAATATGACACTCAGTTGATGTTGGTTGAGGAGACTGGGATGGGGTTAGAACGGACAAAAATGATGGCAATGCATACCCTCTGGTATTGCCTAACATAACCATGGGAAATCACAATTTTTATGGGAAAATCCACTATTTCTATGGCCATTTTCAATAGCTACGTTTAATTACCAGAGAGTATGGGATTTTATTTGAGTTGTTTACTATGTGAACGTTCACCAGGAGTCGCTCGGGCGAGCTCACCTGAACCAAGTCGATCATCCAATTTCCTACCGTAGGTGTCGTTCAAGGTGGCCACTCCAAAGGTGGCTATCTAAACCTGTAGTCACTGGGATGAGATTCATCCTACCCAAATCAGCGGGCAGATTCCGGATGACCCTTTTCAGTACCCAAGATCATCGGCTGTGTTTCACCCGGGCTTACCCGCTTCCCAGAACTTCCCAATTCAACTTAGGACGCCAGGGTTTCATGATCCCCAAGTAGACAATTATATGTCTTGTTCGGCCCCTATTCGGAATCGACCACGTTCTCTTTCCTTGCCGTTTATTTCGACTTGCATTTCAGATGGTCCGTGTGTCTTGTTGGTAGATGAAAATTAGGTAGGTCAGATATGGACAATCACCATCCCCCTAAATGTGATCCCGGTGCGCCCTTCCAAAAGCGGTTGTTGGTGGTTCATAAGCCCTGAACATAGCCCCAAATACTATTGGAGGACCTTTGGTCAGGTCATGTTGTTGAACCCCAGATCCATCATAGATTACATTCCCTTGAACAGTTTCATCATAGCCGGGGAGGCTACAATGGGTCACCCTGGGTGGTTGAATCCTGAGTAGCACGCGCAGACTCGCCTGCAACTCACAGATGTGCAAGTTGTGGCACTGCTGCAGCCCAAACAAACACCTTTCAGCTGCATCTGTGCGGTGCATTCCAAGGACCACTTCCGATGTGAAGTCAGTCGCTCTTGTTGCAAAAAAACCTCTGAGAATCCCATGATTTCGGCAAAAACAATATACAGTACATTAGTATGTGTTCATATATGATATAACATTAGATGTCTATATATATATATACACATACAGTATATATATTAAAATCTATATAAACAGTAGTCAACACTGATATGAAATCAACCTGAACAGTCTGAGCCAAGTGTGAACCTCATGCAGGTCTGGGAGCTAGTCACCATTTGCCCCTATATCAACTGAACGTGAAATATCTTTCATTTTATTGATCGATGAAGCGGAGGCAAAAGGACATCTATGACAATCACACCTATATATAATCCATATATCTATCTATAGCTCATAATGACTCTGGATATCTAAACTATTTTTCGTACATTTCTGTAATAGTCACTATACACATACACATAGATACATAATGGCCACTCTGCAAACACATCTATCTTCGCTATGTCCCCGCCCAGATGTCTCCGCCAAGAATCCATTGGGAACCTCCGGACAGTGCACTTCGCAGCCGTTCATGGGGTTGTGATCCAAGTTGAACCAGTTCTCATCGCAGTGAACCGCGGTGCAATTGTTGGCTCCTGCAGTGCGAGGCGGTGAAACGGCTGGGAGATGAGATTCGTTGAAAAAAAAACTATCTTTGGCTATTGTAGCTACTAGTATAGTCCATTATGATCCTTTTCCCTAGAAACAACAAATCCCAATTTCAAGCTGTAGATTTGGGATGCATGGTCTATGGTTGGTTGTATATCCGATTTCATCCCCATCAACTTCCAATGAAATCCCAATAAATTCCCATTAAAACCACATCAGATTCCCAATACATCCCTATGAAATCCCAATAAATTCCCCTTAAAACCCCAGTAAATTCAAAAAATATGTCCCTTTAAAATCCCAACAAACCAGAATAAACCCAAAGCCACGGTGAAGTCCCCAATTCTCATCCCGTTCCACCGCTGTTTTTGACCTCCGCAACGCACGCAGAGGCCATGCGCCACGGCGGGACAGGTGACCTCACAGCCGTTCTCGGCCAGGCCATCCGCGTTGGAACGCCCTGGAGATGAGGCAGGGATGAGGGATGGGGGTGGAAATGGGGGGAAGATGATGGGAGATTCATGGGAAATGGATGGGAAAATCGAGAGGAATCTAGCATCCATGTGAACTGGTAGCAATTTTGAGGGAAATCCATGGGAAATCTATGGGAAATGGATGGAATCTATGGATGGAAAATGGATGGAATTATATAGATGGGAAATGTATACAATGAATGGAAAACTCTATGGACAAGATGATACAAATCTATGGGAAATCTATGGGAAATGGATGCAAAATGCTCTTTTAGGGATTAGGGGAATCTTCAGGGAAAGATCAAGGGAAGAAAAATATTTTATGGTTATGGATATGGTTTCTATACTATGGTTTATGGGATGTGTGTACCAACACGGTATTTACTGAGATTGATGGCCCTGTCCGGAATACGACCTGCGATTTGCCCATGGAGATATGCTGGAGCTTGAAGCTACGGAAGATCATATTCCCATTTGAAAATGAGGTGTCCCATGTCGATTTGAAAATGTGGGATTGAATAATATACTCTATCAAACTTAGAATCACCCAACAACCTCGTGCGTTCACCTTTTTTCTGGACCCATTATGAGACCCACAAAATCATCCGCGTCAGTTCTGGGAGTCCATAACTTTTTCTGAAACCACCAATAACAGATCCTCTTCCCCCAGCCTGGGTCACACTGCACTGACGTGCAAGTGTCTACATCTGCACAAGCAGTGCAGGAGCCTCCTTCCACACTGGGACATAGCACCTCTGGGGGCAGTTGGTCCAAACGTGGTGGAAGGGCCACTTCCCAACATGCAGAGGTGGCCGAGGAACGGGGTTGCCTCCCCCGTTTATTATAAGCCAACTCTAAGCTGTGGAAGTGACCTGGTCAAATTCTGTCAACAGTCTAAAAATCATCCCAACTCCAAATTCAGGAGTCAAAAACTAGTTACTACTGGAACAAGTGTAGGAAACCATGTGAGACCATCTGTGTCTATCCAGCCACAACTCGAATCTTGTGGACTTGATTCAAAATCTGAGGACCAGGGAGGTTGGCAAAGGTGTCACTGGGGAAACATCATCCAATTGTTAGGTTGTATCCCGTCACTTGACTCATATCCATATAGAAATCATAGAATCTATACCATATCTATATGTACTATTTAAATGGAT
This sequence comes from Symbiodinium sp. clade C Y103, assembly GCA_003297045.1. NCBI lineage: Eukaryota > Dinophyceae > Suessiales > Symbiodiniaceae > Cladocopium > Cladocopium sp. clade C. The sequence goes on from BGPT01000071.1 coordinate 297,761, forward strand.
TGTATAATACAATTGGCTGTACATATATCTATATGCGCTATCATAGCTACTCTATCAAACATATATATATATATGTTGATTACAACATATTACAACTGCATCAGTTTTACAACTGGACTATGGATTTAGGGATTAGACTACCATCCATGATGGATTAGACTATCCCATTTGTTGTTGTGAATCCCCCTTATTGATAACCACTAGAAAAATCCTAAAGCAGCTAGAATATCCGAAACGAACACATTCCATCGTATTCCCGTTTTTGTTCTCAGGATTTCGTTGAAATATTCATATTCCATTATACTGGAGGATGATTAAAACTGGCTAGATTCCGATTTCAAGTTCCAGTTGTCATTTCCAACCCCCCATCCACGAATCGACGGCCTCGCAGCCTGTGGACATCTTGTGGTCCGCATCGTAGTAGTTACCTGAGATGATCGAGATGGAAATGGATGAGAAGATGGTGTTTACCCAAGAGAAACATGTGTATTATATTGTTGTTGTTCACAAATATAATGTGCTAATATAATGTAATATATGTATTAATATGTATTTATATATATATACATATACATAGTTTACCATCCTACACCAAATCCCGGCAGGGGGACTTAAATATGAAAGTTAGAAGTTGGTGACCGGAAAAACAAGGTCGCAGGAAACATGGGGAAATTGTGACCCTCCAGAATATGCTTTTGTTGGCATTTTCCTGCAACCTGACTTGGATTCGATCTCACCCAATCTCAGTGGATCGTAGTCATTTGCCAACCTGGGTGGTATAAACAATCCCCAAATGGTAGTTGTTTATGGCATTGGGTTTACCAAAAACTATTGGTTGATTCAATATGTCATTCATATCCATCATCAATATCCCATTAATACCATTTCTATCCATTTCTCCATTCATATCCCAGCCTTTGGGTTTGTTACTACCCATTCATAGCCATCAATCCACACTACCATGCCAGGGCATGCCACGGCGAAAAAAAAAAGCCCAGGTGCGGTGACATTTCATGGAGTCACAGCTGTTGGCCTGCACCGTGTCGCTGATCCAAACTGCATTTCTAAGATATAGATGTCAACTAGAAATCTATAGATGTCTATAGATGTCAATAACATTAGTTGCAATCTGCATTCATCATGCCCTCATTTTTTAGGGATCCCCAGAAATGCAGTCCTCTATGATCATAGAAATGTGTTTAAATGCGATTGAAATTTCGGATGGATCCATCCCAGTTCCACCGACATGAAATTTCGCTGGTGACCCCTGAATGGTGGATTTCTCAACCGGGTTGTTACCTTCGGCCTCAGTTGTGAGACGATCCCTGCAGTATGAAGGCGAATTGCGGAAGCATGGTAGTTTACGGAGGTTTGCGCCAGAATCTATGATCCCCCTGTGTGTATACAATATATACATATATTATGTTGTATACACATATACATATGCATAAATAGTAGTTCTCGCACATTTACTATCCATGAATCCGAAGTTCATGGGGTATGGCCAGCATGACCCATCTAAAGAGGTCTATAGTCTCTATAGGAATCAAGCAACATTGACCATGATTGTTTGGGCACCCCACATGATATGCCCCACTTCTACCCCTAGTTCTCAAAGGTTGCACGATTTGGTGCACTTGCTGATTACCATCAATATTGAGAGCCTATACTAACTATATACTACCTTTACACAATTGTACAACATGTAGTAAAGACTAAAAACAAATCATTGTGTTTTGTTTACACTACATATATTTTGTATGTATGAGTTGATATCAGGTACAATCTGAATACATTTGCTGCCATCCTTTTGTGCTCAAGCCATCCACCAGCCTTCTGACAGCTCTCGCAGTCAGCATTCAGCGGAGAGGAACAGGTTTCTTCGCAGCCGTTGCTGGCATTGCCATCCGTGTCGAAACCTCGTGGCCACGCGAACCATTGCGTTATTCCATTCCTGAAAATGGGTTCGTGAACTGGAGTCCCAGTGAACGTCCCCAAGAATATATAGCTAATATAATAATGGACTATGATGAGATATGGCTAATATAGCAGTTTGACTATGATGAGTTGGGTGATTGCAAGTAACATCATAATTGCAGGCAATGTGTGTCGCTTTCATCGCCGAACCAGGCTGATGGGTCAACTTGTGAGGTAGCACATTGTACGTTTTTTTTGCTAAGATTGCTGTAGGTATGTGTGGATATCAGCAAAACTTCTGGGCAAAGCACACAACAAACATGAGGTATCTTACAGTGGTGGTTTGTGGATGATTTTCCCCTTCACAACCTCATTGATAGGTGCTGTTCAAAAAAAGAAACGAACCATGAAACAACCCAAAAAAACACCTTCCAATGCAGATCAGAAACTGTTGTTGAAACACTTGACCGCTTTGCAGTTGTCCAAAGTGGTGCACGAGGTGCAGGTTCCACCAGTGACATTCCTCGGAACAATGGAAATGCTGCTGTCATACCCAAAGATACTGCTTGGTTGAGAGAAAATCCCACGAAGAGGATCGTAATAATCCAGGGTAAACACATGAACCTGTTCTATCATTTACTTAAGTTACAATGATAATAAATAAAGTAATCCCGTTTAGCATGCAAACCAGTGTAAACATCGCCAGGGACTTTGAGGCATTGTCCAGTCGCAAATCCCATTAAATCAGGACTCCAATGAATAAAATATGATAGTTAGTCACCATGTGATTGCCATGAATAAAAATATCAATATCATGTTGAGTGCAAAATTTGTTGCCCCGAAAAAGGGACTCCCCATATTGCGCCATACTCTCTGTATAGCATATGTCAAAAGCATCAAATATAGTCGTGTAGTTGTTGTTGTTTCTCGAGCATCAAAGCCATTTCCCGATACCTCTACAGTCATAGACGAATTCTCAGTCTCATAGTTGTCCAACGGTTTCCCGAACCACGAGTCAGTTTGCCCAACAATGTCCTATTGCAAAAAATAGAGGTGCTGCTTGTTGTTGCTTTGGTATACCATTGGATTGGTTAATGGGAAAATTTACAGGAAACCCCTATATTTCATGGGAAAATCCATGGTTTCCTGCAGATTTTCCCTTAAACCAGTATACCATTCATTGTCACTTACGAATTATAACTTGATCCTACGGGCTGTTAGAGGGATAACTCCCCTATGTTCATCAACCAGTAGAAGGACATCTATGGGAGTTTCGGATCCTGATCCCAAACATCCAAGGAAGAACCACGAGTCATTTCAAGGATCACAAACGCCCAGAAACCATAGAACTTTTTAGTTCATGTTTAAATGTTTAAATCATACTTCAATATAAACCAACTCGCAGCAACCTCGTATCTGTTGGTTGCCTTGTTTCATCTTGTTTCTCAACCACCTCAAGGATCAACTCGCATGGCTTTTTTTGGGGTAACTACTCCATTTTCTTCCACCTGGACCTTTCCACCTGGCTTTTTGCCTTCTTTTTGAAGGATCATCGTTGCAGGTATAGTACAAACATACCTAAACCAACTCAGCAACCTCTTAAACTTGACCCTTCGCCATGATCTGAATGATCTGATGCCTTTCTTTCATCTTGTTTCTCAACCAAGGATCATGCACACACTCTCGCAGCCATTGGAGTTGTCGCCATCGAAGTTGAAGTGGTTCGGCGGACACGAGGTCAACTTGTCACAGACGTCGGGGTCCCTGCACTCCAGGCACAACGCCCACACCACACGCCTGTGGATGGGATGCCGAGGTGGAAAACAACGGTAGGTTCGCCTCTGGTCGACTGATATAAAGCGAACTGGAGTGTCACCATGTTTATCCATGTTTAATGGGTGAATCATGTAACTACATGGGCATTTTACATGTTCCACGGCTGTGTTGCTTTACTGCATCTTTAACTCCAGCAATAACAATAAAATAGAACATCAATCAAGGGAACGTCACTGTGAAATAAATGAAAGCCCAAACAACAAACTGCTCCTGGAAGTCCATTGCTGTTCAGTGCTTGGGAGTCCCCGCGCTGCAACCAATACAGGTGGGGATATACCCAGCGATGCCACCACCCGCTGTGTTTGTTTTTTCCAGGAAACTTATGATCAACCAGTGCATTTAAGGCTTTTCTCAGCATGTCCAAAATGGCTGTTTAATAGTTTAATAGGAGTAATGAATGATAAGCCATCAAGTCTTTGGTTTTCGCCTCATTATTTAGACAAACCAAAAAAAATCGTGCCCAACAAATTGTGATCTAGACACGGGCAGGTCGTTTCGCAGCCATTGTCTGGGGCGCCATCGACGTCGAAATAGTTTTCTGAGTCCGTTCGGCGCTGAAAAACGCAGGGAGCTGAAGGGCCAGAGTCTGGGGAGGGCCCTGTACCCAAGATAGGCTTAACTAGGGTTTACAACTCGGTTAACTAGAGTTTATGATAACTGTATGTATGTCGTGTATGTATATATATATATATATATTCATATCACATCATATCACATATCTGTAGTCTCTGCGTAGTATTCTGTGGCTAAGGTGATTTTAAAAAAATGTTTGCAAATGGTCTTACTCGGCAACCCGTTGCAGTTGGGTGCCTTTTTTTTCCATTGGATCATCAGGCTGCATGACACCAAGCTGCTATTGCATTCCAACTTATCGCAGACCTCGGGACTTTCGCAGTCCACGCAAGTTCCTGCCAAGGCTGAACTTTGTAGTGTGGGCTGTATGGGTTTGTCTGAACTTGGGGTGTAGGGAAATCATAGGGATATGATATTATATTGGGATATTGTTACAGGATATAACTACATAACCAGCGTGACATCTATTTTGGGGTCTGAAAATGGAGGCAAAAGTTTCACTTCAATAGAAAAACAATGATTAGCTATCAAGTAATATGCTACTCCCAACTGCCTCATGCGGTGTAGCTTCCATGGTGAAGAACCACCCAAATCAGTCAGGACATGTTGGGACCATCCTCAACCATTCCTGGCATTCCAAGCTGCTACAATTGGTAAGTGACGCGGCTGATGAGTCAACCCCAGCCTTGCGGAACATGAGGACAGGTCTCCTGGAGTTCTCAATTTTGGACGAAGGTGACAGGTAAGCAGGTGATTTTGCCACGCCTGATTTTGGGGGTTGTTACCTGACAGGTAAACTTGCAACGATGGAATCACATGGCTGAAAACTGGTTCTGTGAAGAATGACATACGCAGAACCTTTGCAGAAGTGCGGTTATCAGTTGACAATTTGGATGTCCAAACGTTAGTTGATATTGAGAGAAACACAATTCCGACTGTGCGATGGGTCCAGCATCCTTTTCAGGTATTTTGCAAATAGGTAGCGATAAGAACAATGTTTTTGGGAATTCTGAAGAATATGTGGACCGCTTGGAAAAAAGGAAGATGTTGGCACGTCGGCTTCTAGGTGTGTTTGCACAGGCATTCTTTTCGCCAATCTCGGGGTAAGTCCGTACATTGTAGGTAGGAATCTTGAGGAGGGACAAACTCACTATAGAAGAGATCTCCGCCACCTGAACGTTTTTAAGTTCTTGACCAAAACAAGTTCAGGTCAATTGAACCTTTCAAAAAACAATCCTTGGAAAACAAAGAGGGCTTCCAGCTTCACAAGAAGTATCAAGAAGTCCTCACAGCCATTGGAGATGTTTCCATCCTCGTTGAACCAGTTCTTATCACCTCATTGGGACCGGGCTTCTCGTGACGTGATCTGATTGTTTCGGGCTTGTAACTAATATCCAACAGCAACTGCGAACAGCAGGAGATGTCAGCCATGGGGTTACACAAGCATCGGGACGGGAGAAAATGTCGGGAGCATCCATTCCCTCCAATAGTATTCTATCCATCCCGATTCATTTTGCCTCAAAGACCTACAAAAACTGGGTTCCACTTCATGCTCTCAAATGGCCAATGGAAGTGTCCCCACTGTCAGAATTCCAAACATCATGATCAGCAAGTACATAGTCCCTATCAGCCAATACATCCACCAGTTTAGAATGACAAGAATGGGTATTATCCATGATCATCATCCAACTTCTAGGGACCCAAAACAGAAAGTGACGGGGGAATGGATTTCTAGGGATAATAGTATGGAATAGTAATATGGAATAGTGTTGATAGGATAACAACATATTCGATATTATATATATATATATCACATACTGTACAGTATCATATATCTAATCCAATCATATTACATCCGACAATCTATTTAATATATCCAATTTATCAATTTTATATCCTGTATCACTATATACAGATACATGTTATCCAATACTGCTATTATCTACCCCATATTATATCCCAAGGAGAATGCCATTCTCGGTATAGCACGCACAGCCTATCTTTCGATCGCCAGATCTGCTCCCAGTGACAGGTGATTTTCTGGCAACTGCCCGGCCTCCGGAAGTGGAAGCTTGGGAACTGCAGCTTGGGTCATGGCCACTTCGGTTGATGAGTTGCAAAAATGTCGGATTCTGTTGGAAGATGCTGGAAGATGTTGGAAGATACGTTTGCAACTGTCTGAAGATGCATATGTTTGGAAAACCATCTGTTGGAAAAAAATAAAAATAAACAACGAATTGGATGTTGGTTGGTTTTCGTGTCTAGCTGAAGATGTTGGGAAGTGCTTTTGGAAGTGCAGGCAGGGTTTAGGAAAAAGACTTGATCAGGGCCATCCAATGAACTGAAACTCTTGGTCGAAAATATTTGAAACAACCAACCAGTAGTACTAGTACCATATTTTGGACGATTTTGAATAATTATTTGATATATATCCCATCACGATATCCCATAGTATCCCATTATTGTTGCTTGTATCCCATGTGAAATGTGGGGCATCAAGGTCTACTGTATATTTCGACCCTGGCTCTGACCCCCCGCGCCTGTTGCAACTGAGACATTTGGCATGGCTCAGTTCTGGGCAGCCGGTCTCGCATCCATTCCTTGTGGCTTGGGGCTTCCCGTAACGGGAGAGCAGCCAAAGCCCAGTCCATACCATTCATGATGTTCGTATATTCATATGTCTCTGTGCATGTATCCATAGATACAGATAGATTCAAAATGATTCAAATATTCTTGGTGACGTATGTTGATCATGCAAGACTTTTGGACAGAACAGAACTTAATTATACAATGTAAAGGCAGCGAAAACGGAGACATGAGATAGCGGCGGGTTATTTGCGGATCAGCATCGCTTGGGAAATAAAGAAACTATGTGAATATCTGTGAAACGCTGCCAGGATCTGAAAGGGTTGTTCTTGCACACCTTGAAGATTTCGATGAAACAACTCATTCTGAATGACTTTGACAAAAATTGCTTCTCTCCCTGCTAAGCAATCTAAGTTCATCAACTGCTATGGCCCCTACAACCTATTATATATATATACACAGAATTACTGGATCCAATACACCAAATGATTCACAATACATCATAATATATCCCAAACATATTCAAAGTCAGTTTGAATCAATTTACAGCCGTATTTGATGGTTGCCAAAGAAATGGCATGATTCACCGTGATCTCGCTCGAGATCGGTATGTAGAAAATATAAGTTATGTAGTACTATGATATGTTCAGCGCCTCATAGTAAATAATTCGCACATATCATATATCACATGATATCATATATATTCATGTATCATACTCACCGACTCACCAAACTTTCAGCCAAATATGAGTACAATATGAGCCAAATGTAGGCAAACCATGGAATCTGCCGGGAATCTGTGCCGTGTCGTCTGCATCAAACCAATTCTTCTCGCAGACCACCGACTTGCAACGTGGTTCGCCTGATGAGGGATTTGCTGCCAAAAAGGCAGAACTTTCGACGGCTGGTTCTGGTGATTTCGCGTCCAAACATAGAGGCATCAATTTGGGATCCTCCTGATTAGGACAGAAAATGTGAAAATAATGTGAAACATGTTGAATCCACTGACGAAATTGGGTGTTCCCTACTGGAAGATCAAACATGTAAATATGAACTGGTGAGGATTTTTGGGATTCTTCTCCAAGTTTCAGAGGGGTTCACTGTACCATGGGAAAAGTAAATTGCCTTCAAGATGATCGTCTGAGCTGTGTTTTGGTGTTTCACTGTGAGAAGAGAAGTGTGAAATAAATACATGACTTTTCCTGGCATATCAGTCAAATTTTGATACCAAAGGTTCTCATTTTGGATGGTTCTACTTCCAACAAGAATCCATCCAACGGATGGTTCCGTTGCCCTGCCAACAACTTCATGGGTTCCTTCCAAATCGGATCGGATACGCTACTGCCCTGTGCATTCCCAGGGCCCCAAACGGGGATGCCAGGGCCCCAAATGGCCAGGGCCGCAAACGTCTAAGGCTCGAAATTGTAGTACCTTTTTGGACCCTCAAATAGCTGGTCATGTTCTATGTCTAACATCATATATCATATAAGCATCCCTTTTCTGGGGTGTCAAGAAATTTGAGCTATTCCAATATCAGCTATGTATCCGATTGTATCTCATAGAATATCATCTGGCCCATATCATGGTTGGTTTTAGAATGTTTTAGATAACCCCCATGATATCCTTCTTAACCCCCAATTTTACCATATTCTATGCTACAAATCTTTCCATAAAGTGACTCTAGTCGTTTCACTCATCCCTCTGCAACCAGCCGCCTTGGCTGTCGCAGCTTTTGCAAACGCCATGGGCCACGCTGGGACACAAGATCTCGCAACCTCAGGGGTGTCGTGCTGACGGATGCTTAGTGCTGGGGTGGACGTTTTGGGGCTCAATACGTCGGTATAGTTGTCCTGATGATAGATGGGCAATGAAGGGAAATTGTGTGTTTGTGTGTTTCTATCTGTGTATCTGGGGTGCAACTACTAAGAAACAGAGAGGTCTTCAGATTGGTTTGACAACAAAAGCAAGTATTGGACGATTTTTGTTCAGTGCGGGAAACTGGTTTTGGGGTTTTCGCCATTGTTTCAAACACCCAAATGCCCCAGGAGCCTGAAATTTTGATTGGACAGCTCCCTCCCGGGAGGGATATCTTGGGACAAAGAACCCGCATGAAACCTGCCGGTTGGGATTGAAGGTTTAAGGCAATAGCAACAGAAAATTGTCAAAACTTCCAGCCTGACACACAGAGTGACTGACTGAGTCAGGGTTGTTTCGCTGAGAATCATAGCAATGCACCATTAATCATTGGATTGGTTTAAAGGAACCCCTATTCTTTTCAGCAAATATAGCAGTACCCTCCTGTCATCCAACATCACTTGCTAGAATCAAAAATCCCTGTCTTGTTTTCCCAAGAAAAACTCCATTCAGTTGGGGGATTTCCCATTCAGCCATGTTTCCGTCAGGGTCTGTACTGTGTTTACCCTCAGAATCCCTCAGAAAATTGAGGGCATCATCCTTCCAATTCCATCATCAAACTTCTCAGGCCAGCACCGTTTTGGGGCTTGCCATCCTCATCGTAGTAGTTGTCATGACCTTAGCACAACATCCAGGCGCAGGCGAGCCAGCCAGCCAGGCTGTTCCATGCTGGGATGGACCATCTTCCAACCCCCCAAGAAATGGCAGGGTCTAGCTGGGCAGATGGCAATAGATTTTGTGTGGGGATGAGGATCTCTAATGTTAATCCCAACATCCAGGCAAGTCCAGCACTGGGAGATGCAGTTCACCAACGGTTTCGCCACATTTCTCTGGCAGATTCTCCCGGTCCCCGTCTGTTCCGTTGGCACTCAAACGGGTGCCAATCAAACTTCAGCATCCAAAAAAAAAGCTCACCCGGCTCACCATAAGTCAGTTTCTGAGACCGCAACAATCTGAATTTTCCCCCCACCACACAAAATTCATTCATATCAATTCCTTCATTGGATTTTAATCGCCCTTTTGGGGAATCATTCCCATCAATTCCTAACGAAATCAGCCCGCCGCAGCGCCAAGTCGCACTGGACCTTGGTGCAGTTGGTGGGGCTGCTGCACTTCAAACATGTCCCTCCCAAGACGTCGCCGCAGGGTGCTTCGCAGCTCTGTTGGTCTCCTCGAAAAACGCTGCCGGATGGGGGATTCCCAGGGAAAATTCGATGGGGAGTCCAGATTTCCGATGGAAAAGGGGTTGCTTCGAATATATTGGAATTTATCATTATAGTTAGGATTGTTTGGTGAAGCTTTTTTGGGAAGATTCCACTGAAAGAAATTTATCTAAGAGACGATTCATGGATATGAGCGCAAGAATCAGTTTAGTATCCAAAATCACCAGAATCCACGGGTTTGAGGGTCGTTGATTTTGATCCACCCCCAAATTTTCTGGCAGAGTTCATGTCCATCAACATGATTTGATGACTAGATAGAACCATCTTAAGGTTCGATGGTGAACCTGGCGTTCGAAACATCTCAAAACCATCTGACTTCCTTTGAGCTGTTTTGGGCACTTGCCAGGAAGAAAAAAAATGCACGTACCCGCTGGTGTCTTCAAACATGGCTTGCTGGAAAATCCACCATTTATCATTGCTTTTCCCTGCTATAAGCCTCCATGTTCCAGGGACTTCCCTGCCAGCCATGTTTGATTACCAGAGACCATCCATTTCTGGGAGATGTTCACGCCATTCCAATATCTGTTATATATCTATATATAATCCCATCTTGTAAAGATCTCATACAGATATCCCAGTCAAATGATCAAATGGTTGATTTTTTATTGCTGCACCTTTTGCTGCTCAATCCTACACCCAAATCATGTAGATCATCATGTTTCTACATGATATTTTACCATCGATTTTCATGGTTCAAACACCACCCACCATGGGGTCGGCAACCACTGGCAGTGGGCCGAGTGTCCATCGGCATCAAACCAGTTGGCCTCGCACGCCAGCTTCGTACCTCCGAGGCAGTTTATTCGTAGTACGGGGGTCTGATTGCAATGGATTCTTTACATATATGTGTGTGTGCAATGTATGTACCAACGTTATACATATATATATATATATGTATATGTATATGTATATGTATATGTACATGTATATGTATATGTATATGTACATGTACATGTATATGTATATGTATATGTTGATGTATATGTATATGTATATGTATATGTATATCATCATGTTACAGTATATTATATAGACATATGTATAGTGACTAGCAACAGGGAAGTGGCAAGCCAAGAGACACTGGCTGGAGCTGCTGCAACTTAAACCTGGGCGGTGGGCTGAAGCCTGGATGGTTGGGACACAGTTAAAGTTCTTTTTAGGTTGATGGCTTTAACCCCCTCGAAAAAATACCCTCTGGTTACTCTGGTTATTTAACATAGCTAATTATGGAAAATCACAATGTTTAATAGCTAATTCATCATAAATCAGCCATCTATAATTGGGTGATTTTCCATAGCTATGTTAACTAACCAGAGGGTAAATGTCCAATATCAAAGTTACTTAGGATCGCTATATATCTTACAGACAGGATGGTGAATACAGATTTGAAACCAGTTCTGATGGTCATAACCACCAGTGGTATACCTAGTATAGGGGATGTAAAGGGGGGCCGGAAAAGGTCGGGCCAACATCATCAACCAACGCTACCAGAGTTGATCAAGACCTGGCACTGCTGAGAACTATGGCACACACAAATTTTGATTAGGAAAAGGAGTTTTCCGATAGAAGGTGCAAGATCTTAAATCTTCGGGCCACCTGAATTTGATTGACTCCCTCCATGGATGGTGTCTTCCTCGCTTGCTCCAAGCTGCATTGGCCATGCGTCACGTTGGGGCAGCCTGCTTCGCAGCCTTGGAGGGTCATCGTGCTGCTGTTTTGATCCGAAGAGCCGACTTCTCAGGGATCATCATTTCCATGAAATTCAGCTGGCTCCAGGTGGTTTTTCATTCATGATCCATTAGCTTCATGGCCCCTGTGGAGTTGATTCCATGGAGCTTGGAAAGGTGCTTCTGATATGACTTAACTTCACAGAAACTGAAAGAATTGGACATTTCAACCGGATGAACAATCATTGCGAAGAATCATCTTTGTGGATGTTCCAGGATCCATAGAATAGAACTTGTTAGTCTCCAAACTGTTTTGATCCCTTCAGTTTGCACAAATAAATGGCTATCAACTGATGAAATTGATGATTTAATTGCAACTATCAACTGGTTTAATTGATAAAAGATTTTCCCTTTCAACTGGTTTAATTGCAACTGATGAAATGTCATAAACCCACGTAAGAGGAAAATCTTGGGATTGCATCATTGACCCCGTCGACGTCGATATCCATTTACCAACTACGGAAAGTCTATCCCAACAGTAGATCGTCGAGGGACCGTTCTCTGGATTCCCGTCATCATCGAAGAAGTTGGGCGAACACTGCACTTTCGAACAGCCGCCCACCACCAAACAATCCACGCAGTTGGCATTCAGCACCTGCGATGATTCAACGGAAGTTGAATGGATTCTATCGATCCATGGTTGGCAATTGGGCGACAAATCATTCTAAATCTCAAGATATCTAGGGGTCATTAGGGATTAAATGCCAGTGCTATCCCAACAAATACGTGCGGGACGATGCCTCGTAAGACCCTACTGAAACTGAGCTTCTTGCAGTGACCCAAACCCATCCCATTGGTGATGTTTCATGGTGTTTCACCAATGGTGGTTTCAGAATTAACCCCAATGGGATGTGGGTCATGCAGCAACTTCACCCCATCCCAACTCACCAACCTTCACAGACCCCACCTCGCCGCACTGCATCTCGCATCCGTTCATGACATCTCCATCGCGGTTCGCCCAATTGGCATGGCACTGCAACACAGCACAGGTGCCCGGACTGAAGCATTTCGTGCAGTTGGCCTGGAACGCCAAGGGAAAGGACGAAGTTCTGGAGTCAACACAAGGCAGCCACGGAGTTGTTGGAATGTGCTCCCAAGTCTTGGCAATGCAAGAAAAGTGGTATGGGAAGTCATAGGCCATAGGGACCATGATTGATGGTTTTGTCATGTTTTATCCCACTACACCCCTGAATCAGAGAAATCACCAACCATGATCCAAACCAATGCCACACATCATCCCATCAAAAGACTAGCTTTTCCCGCTATACGTCCGGGGAAATCTCCCCAAGGCCAGGGACCTGTGGCAGCTGGGCGCAGCCGGCTTCGCAGCCGTTCAAAGCACTGCCGTCGGCATCGAAGTGGTTCTCGGAGCACTGCACGCTTTTGCAGGCAGAAGAGCTGCTGCAGTCCTTGGAGGCAACTGCTGCTGGATGATTGGAGAATTGCCGTCTATATATATATATATATTGTATCCAGATGGTGTTATTATGTTACGTAGAATATATTATAACATCTTGGTATAGACACTACAAGTGCGTCTATAGTTATATGATCATGTTTATGATGATGAGATGGAAGACCCTCCAGTGAACTAACATAACTATGGAAATTACTTTATTAATGGGTTTGTATCATCTATTTTTCCATAGCTATGTTAGTTTACCAGAGGGTATCCATATGATATACATGTTATGTGGAATGCAATTGTTGAATGTATACGTATATACTTCCTATATATATATATACACACTATATACAATCACATGATATGTGTACACATATGTACAGGATCTGGGTATGTATATATAGTTATACATATATATATATATATTGTATGTGGTTGGATTTATGACATCCCTATCCTCAATAAACCAACGTCGGGAACTTCTAGATTTTTACGCTTTGATGATCCGATGTTACATACAGTTGTAGTCATAATCCAGTATCACGTTTTTAAGTTGGCATCATATTATTTATGGTATAGCACAAAGCCAATTCTAGCATCTTCTCAGAAAACCTTTACTTTAAAGTCGGAGCCAAAAAAACACATATAATATCATGTAATTGGAGAATGATATCAATCATCTGATATTTTTGTGTGCAAGCTGTGCCCAGCAAGTGTTAGGTTCGTCCTATCTTCCCAGGCTCCAGGGAATCCAGCCCAAAAGATTTTGCTAGACACCATGACACCTGCCTGAATTGCCACAACATTGCCACAAGACCAAAGAACAAATGGATCAGCACAGCTTCACTCTCTACATCTGAGCCATGAAAAGTGTATACCGTATCCCATCCTATGATACTCGTTGGTATTGCCAGGTGTCCCGTATAGTCATCGAAAACACATCGTAGAATTGGCAGTCAGTTACCCATCATCAGCCAACAGTAATTATAGAATGTTATAGACAGTTTCTGATTATAATTGTGAGTAACCCAGAGTAGTAGTCATTTACCCATAAATTGTCACCATCCCCAAACTCGCCAAAACATGGTTGTACAAACCATTCCCAAATGATATGTGTATTCTTGAGTTTCCCACCTTCGCCACCGTTCGCCGCCCAGGGACCTTACAATCACCTCCTGGCACCTTGGGACAACCCGCTTCGCAGCCGTTGCGCGGATCCTGGTCGTCGTTGAAGTAGTTCTCCTGTGTGAAGTGGCCCCTCAAACAAGGCAGGGTGGTGCCTGGGCCCCAGTTTCTTAGCTCAGTTGGTAAACAGTTCATTGGATTAACTGTAGTGTTTATGGTGATGAAATGCGATGAAATAACCGTAGTTAGATGGAGTAAGCTAAACCAACAAACAAAACTAGGGGTCACCACCGAAAAAAAGTGCGTTGATAACCTCCGCTATAGTGGATATGGATATGGGTCAAGCTACCCTATTACCCTGTAGTTCACCCCATTTCATAGCTGGCTTTTATGGATCTTCATCTTCCCCATGTCTTGTTTCTATGTTTTGACCTATTCCCATATATATCTACAGTTGGGTGGACCAGTGATTCTCCGGGCTGCTTGTTACCAGGAGGCTGGGATTACCAAACTTGATAAATCATGTCAATAAAAATTGAAGCCAATGAACATTCAAAGTGTTGAGCTCCCTGTCATATGACCATTGGAATACTTTAAATCATACAAATTCTAAGGGCTTGGAAGTTGTGAACCTTTTCTGACAGACCAGTCATCTTCTTCCTTCACATGCGATTGAAGCAGTGGCCAATTCATTTTTGGGATCAGCCAGTGGTTGAGAGGGCCCCAATTGAACCAGTTCATATTTTCCCCTCCCTCCTAACCATGAAGCACGAAGCGCCGTTTCGGACTTCGACCGCTTCTTTCCAGGCTTTCACCACCCACTATTTGATGGTAGATTTCCATGAAATGGTTTGAATCATGATATGGTTTATTCAAATCACGGCTTAGAATTTTAGAATATAGATATATCAACTTTTTAACATAATCGCGGTTGAAAGAGTCATTGTGATTACGAACAAACATCTTTCATCGTTGAATTTAACGATGACCCAAGCATAGAATCACCATGTTTCTCCTCGCAGGAGGTGATCTTGGTGCAGGTCGTAGCACTGCTACAGTCAAGACATAGAGCACGCTGCACCTAGGTGGCCAGGAATGGTTCCATGGAGCGGTTGCGTCCAGAAAATCGAGTGAAAACCATGGTCTTTATATACATCTGAATAATGATAGACAGAGGTGCCCTGCAAATTTTCCCAAGTCTGGGAATGGTAAACAAATCTGACCTTGTGTGTGTATTTCTTGACGAACATAGACATTTGGGGTCAGTTCCGATTGCAAAAGAAAGATATGATACAACCGATATAGCCACCAATAGCAAAGCGTCTGATTCTGGTGGAAGCTCCAATTAGTGGATTTATATTGTACCCAACACGCGACAATTGAACAATTCATAAGTGGCCTTCAGCAGCTATCCTTTTTTGTTGGGTGCAGCTGTAAATGTCGAGGATTGCTTAGTCTAGTGTTCCGATCATGTTTGGGTTGTAAAAGCCATCCAGATAATAGTAATAATGATCATCATCATGGATACTGTGTAATTTTGTATGTTTTCTTTTAGATTGCACACATTTGCACACCACATAAATACTAGATGTGTAGTAGATGGCACCTCGGGACATCCCGCTTCGCAGCCATTGCTGGGAAGCTCGTCTGCATCAAAGCGATTGGCATGACCTGACCGATTTCTTGGTCTGAAACATGGGGGGATACCACGGGGGATACCTGGAAAAATGGGTGATGATCACCAAAAATGGTGTGTTTACTAGGAAAATACATAATACACTGAAATAAATAACCATGAGTTTTGGGACTGCACCATTATTGGACCAAACCATGTGAGTTTGTCTAAAAATACGGTACAGTGGGGTACAGATATACCCCAACATCCAGTGACTAACATCCTTTTCCCCGTTGGAAATGACAGTATACAAGCCATGAAGCAGCCAGCAGAGTGCTTCGTCAAATACTCAGATCCAACAGGGAAAGATCAAAACAACAAATCATCTTCCAGACCCAAAACTGAGTTTTCAAAAGGTCAGGCATATGCATCCCAATTTACAGCCAAAAATGTTGAAGTACTCAACTACCCTTCACCAGTTGGTTTAGCCCTATTTTTGATGCTAGACCCATATGCATTGTTGGTTAAAGCACAATTTTGTTCCGATTAGATCCATATAGCTCACGGTAAATTTTGGATAGTACAAGGTGGGTCCCCCTAGCTAAGTTGGTAAACAGAACTAGATGAACTGTTGTGTCTATGGAATCTTATGTGCGATATTTATATATATATAGACTAGATTATGTTCGATATGGGTTGATAAACCCTATAAAACAGCGTTTGGGGCCAGCATTCTTCAATTCTTTGATGCTAAAATCATCATGTTTCTCAATTTTGTCATGGCAAACACCACATGTTTCATGGATTTTCATGCTAGAAACCGGTCAAACCCACCATTTTTCATGGGAAAAACATGGAAAAACACCAGCACTTTGCCGTTGAGGTCCCAGACAGCGGACGCCGGTGCACTGCTCCGGGCTGCTGCAACTGCTGCAGAGACCGTGGTCCACCAAGGGACAGGTGGCCTCGCAACCTGTCCTGGGGATGCTGGGTTTCTACGCTGATTCTTAGGGGGTTGATTTGAGCAGAGAGATTCCCCATCTATCACAGAATAGATGTATAATCTATATATATAGATTTATCCATATATATATATATATAACATACATATGGGAATCTAAATTGGAAGATGTTCCTTGATATTCAATGATTTTCCATGATATTCACAGGGGGATATTCATAGGGGATATGATATGTGTTATAAGATATTCTCTGGGGATATGATGGGATGTATGCGGCTAAATAGGAAAGCATAATCATCAAAATGGTGGTATTTCATGGGGAAGCCAATCATGATTCACGGGGATGTCATTTTTGATTATATGATCAACGCTGCTTGGCGGTTCTCTGGCAATTTCAAGAGGGAACATGATGGTTTCATCCATGATTCAATTTGGATGTGTTTAGCCGGAATAAAACAGCACCAAACATGCGGAGGAAGGGCTTGACACCCCAGGCAGTCAATATGAAACCCAAAGATTGCGCGGGTGACGTTTTCATCTTTGCCCACGTCAGTTGGATAATAAACCCCAATTGTTGCTGGGTCTGTTGGCGTCCTTACTGGTTGTTTCATAATCTATTGTTGAATATTGTTTATAGACTATATCCAAGGTATTTCCTAAAGTATCTATGCGCCAAAATTAAACATCAAGCATGGTCATTTGAGTATGAGTCAAGTTTCAAGAATGTGGGAAGCCAATGTTTGGTCTGTTCACACTATTGAACGGTCCAAATTCGAGGTACACAATTTCAACCACACACATGCATTTCACGTGGCAGGGTTACCTTTAACTACCATTATTGCTCTTTTTTGTAGGTGCTATCTGAGATTTCAGGTGGATAGCTGCTCTTGCGAGGAGTATGTACCATTCACTGGCCATTTTGTGCATTCACTCAGCACAGCCCAGTTTACCGCAGGACCCCCCAGCTTTCCTTGGAGAAACCGCAAGTTTAAAGCATGAATTCATTTTTTCATCTGTGATATAAGTTATATAAGGTTTGGTTTTTTGAAAAAAAGGGTGTCCCTAAATATCGGTATGTTGTACATCATTGTAAACCATGTTCCTTACTTAAATAGCCATTGTAGAGCTAGGAGCTATAATATATATCATTATATATCCCATTTTCAAACACATCCATGATACCAAAGGTGAGGACAGACCAACAGATTTTTTTGCACATGCTCCCAGCATCGGCGCCAAGGGGCTGGATCTTGCCATCCACATCGAACCAGTTGGGGTCACACTGCATCTCAAAGCATTCCTCGGCACTGCGACTTCTCGGTGACACCGGAGGGGAGGGCTTGTGACCAACGTTACCAGCCGACGTTGGGTCATGGGTAACGTAACCCGAGAATCGAATTGGGGTACCCTCTGGTAGACTAACATAACTATGGAAAATCACCATTTTTGTTGGTAAATCAAGTATAAATGGGCCATGTTCCATAGCAAACTGTTAGTTTACCAGAGGGTATCTCTTTGTAACTTGTTCCAGCTACTAAAGCACACCGAGAGTCCAGTGGTTTCCCACTGCAAGCCGTGCAATTGCCATGGCTCACGCTGGGGCACAACCTAAGTCCAGCCATGGTGTGGCTGTCAGTCCACAATGCCGAACTCCACGAAAGGCAATGTGGGGGTTTCCACAAATGGGGCATCCCAAAAATGGATGGTTTATAATGGAAAATCATATCAAAAGATGAATGATTTGGGGGTACCCCTATGTAATTTTAGGAAACCCCCGTATTTCAGAATTATATGTTGAACCTGATTGATGTTTTTGGATGTTTTGTGTTCTAATGCTACCCCAAACGAGACACACACACACACACTCACTCCTAACTGATACCGATGTTTCAGCCGTGAAACACCTCACATCCGTTCTCATGCACACCGTCTGCGTCGTACCAGTCCTATTGCTGTGGCGGGTGACAGATGTGACAGTCTGACCCTCTCATGCTTGCCTCAAATGATGATGGCATATGATGGCTTGAAAATGGAAAACCCTGTGGAAAAGTTGTCAAAACTGCAAACTGTTGCTCTTTTTCGGTAACTTGACAAACCATGCAATGTCGAGCTGAATCCTTTTGATAGGCTTTGGATCAAACATTAAAAAGCCCCGGGACTGACGTATGTCACACATGGTGGTCGGACTTTTCCACTGCTTGGAAGTTGGAATATCATGGAATACCTACCTACACATATCACCATATGAAGTATGCTGGCTATCATCACAATTTTCTAGTTCGGAAATTCCTGAGGAAGGGCCAAACAGCATGCAAAAAAACGCTGAGCTCAAGGAGAGGGTGGTTTGATGCAGTGGAACAAGGGCAATAACGAGGTCCAGCTGGCATGAAAGTCATCCCTCAACCATACATAAACCTTCCTTTGAATATCAAGTTTCCTCCGTCTCAAACTGAGAAAATCGTGCTGCTGTGCGATTTTCTCGCACCCAATAATTCTATAGTGGCTTCCTCTCAGCGGAAGCACCAGGTGCCCCCAGTGACGGACCCTCCCCCAGTGACGGACCCTCCGGTGCCTTGTCGCACGTCAACGCCACCGCACAGGTGGTTGGGGTGTGGCACTCCGAGCATTGGCCGTTGGGAAATGCGGTGCAGTCCGTTTCGCAGCCATTGGTGTAGTTCCCATCCACTTCGAAGAAGTTGGGATGACACTTGTAGTCCTGCCATAAAAAGGAGCCGATTCGGGAAGGTCGGAGTGGTTGTTGAAGACAATACAACTACTGGAGACTATTTATTTGGTGGAGTCTGGGGGAGGTGGTATTTGGAATCTGTGCTTGTGATGTGTCTATTTAGTGAAGGTGAAATCTGTACCCTGACTGCCGGGGCGGTTTGTTGGTCCAGAATTCTGGACGATTCTCCAAATGAAAGGTCTGCTGCAGAAAGAGGAATCCAGTGGATTTCGGGTTTCCAAGCCGCCGTCTTTGGGGCGATGATGGGCTTGAATGATCCAGCTACATCTTTGAGGCTTCGTCATTCTCTTCTATATTCTTTTGAAGAGAATCAGTTTATAGCTTTCCATTCACCTGACATGGCAAAGGTCACTATAATTTGTTTCGGATACCATGGTTCTTACATCTTCTTACCCTCAGCTCTACCGTTTTGTCGTCATGATGGAGGAACTCATTGGAGGATTCGAGGGGCGTTGAAGGACACATCATTTCACCCATTGGTTTCTGGAACATGGACAACCCTGAGAAAACATTGAAACCCAACTGACCCCAAGTTGTCAGCTTCTGTGCTCGAGTGGCGGGTGTCATCGCAAACGTGCGGTGGGTGTAGGGCACCCCCAAACATGGAAAGGTTTACAAAATCAGGTGACCAGTGCATCTGCAAAAGCTTTTTGGGTCAACATCTATCGCACGACCCCCGTTTTCAGGATTCCTTGCAAGGATCACATCCGAATCCCTCTACTGTTGGATGCCAAACCCCAACTGCTGCCTGAACAAACCATAACATGGTCAGCTCAGAATATGACCAACCTTCCCTTGCAAACTGCTTGATGCGTCTCTCTAGTGGGGTTACTGTATCCGTATCCCCTGAACAAAAACGGGTTGTCATCAGGCAACCAGGCGACTGGTCTTGAACGTGACGCTGTTCGTTGGTGTACCCAGATTTCGGGAGATATCCACCAATTATCAACCACTATCTACTATCAACCCATTGAAATATATATGTATATAAATATATAATATCATATTATATGACATTACATTACATTATATTAATCTATATTATATATTAAAAAGTCCCCCAAGTTGACTTATTCCTCCTTTCTCCAACGATCGCTCCTTGCACACGTAGGGCCCCTGGCACAGCAAGCAATCGGCATTGGGCACCGAAGGACACGAGGCCTCGCAGCCGTTCTGTACGTTCCAATCGGCGTCGTAGAAGCCCGGCTGACAGTCGAAGACGGTGCAGATATCTGGGCCACGGCTTAGCCCCCGGGGCAGCGCGTCATGGAATCATACAGATCATACAGTCATACAGCAATACTGATAATTACATACTATGATAAGTAAAACTATAGTAAGAGTAACAAAATGAATAATTATTGTCATGATAATGGCATTGTATATGAAAAAAACATGAGAATACGTGCACCGTGAAATCATGACATGAAATGTGCGCTTTCTGGACATAACTTCAGGAATTTGGCTACACGGGTAGGAAACTGATCAAAATACGCCAAGCTGCCCTGCTCGCACTTCTTGCACACTGCATTGTTGACACCTGGACACAGAACTTCACAGCCATTGCTTTCGTTTCCTGGGCGGCAAAAGAAAGATCTTGGTTAGAAAGAACAGGTTCTTGGATAAAAATCAGGATTGTCGTATCAAATCCATTGGTTAAATGGATATCCAAACAGAATGGATGAATGATTTTTCAGATTGCATAATTCTTCTGACAGTTTCGGGGAGGTTGACAACTTTCTTCTGCGGTTCTTGCTTTTGTCAGCGTGCATGTGTAATGTTTTCAGGGTAGACAAACATCTGGAAACGTTCCAAAGGGAACCCCATGGAACCCCGACCCAAGCTGGCTAACCACAGACCATGTGTCCCGGGGGATTTGTGGACTTGAAGATTCCGTGAAGACGCGAAAATGAGAGTCTTTGCAGGGATTCCTCGCCAAAGTCATTGAACAAGAAAACGTTCATTCCCCTGATAAAGTGCACAGTTGATCATAAAAACAAGTGCTTGCCCAACTTAGTGTCGAGATGTCATCAGCATGTTCTTGCAGGATGCATCAAAATGTTATCAACATGTCATCCCCAAAACAACATCACCTGAAAAGTCTTCAAAACCTGCAATGTTATCCCTAAAGCCCTACTGGTTGGTTGATAAGGATTCCCATAGTTTACTTCATAGTCCTCAGAGAAACCATGTCAAGAACCCACAATTTCAGACCCGATCAACCAGGATTTAGGTTTTGCATGTCAAACTGATTATATCCTCATCATTCCCCATCCATTTCTAGTGCTCAAACATGGTTGATTCAACCCATATTTCCACATGTTTAGTGGTGAAACAGCATCAAAACCCACAGATATAGTGCCAGCAATCCTCACCAGGGGCCTTGATTCCTTGATGATTCAGGGTCTGACAACCTTCCAAGGCCCCGGGGTTTTTCAAAAAGCCGCGTCTCCGTCGGCGTCGTAGAAGTTGTCGGCACAGATCATCCGTGAACAGTTGCTGGGACTGGGGCATTCCAGACCTGGATTTCGAAGCCAGAATGAGACAGGTCAAATGAATTCAAATCAGGGCAAGGAGGAAATGTGGCAATTGACTGAAATATGGCCATTGAGGTTTTGCCAACAAATGAATACTAAATGAGATCAAATGAGGGGTGGTGGTTTGACTAAGAAAAATGGGCAATTTTCAGCAACACAGATTGGGATTTCAGCAACACATATTGTTTGGCCAACAGATATGGGGGATTCAATCAACAATGGCCAACAGTTCCAAAGATTTCACCAAAGAAATCAATATGTCAATCAATCAAAACTGTGGATGTGAATAAAAATTGGGCATGTAAGCTACAACAAAGATAGCAGCAGATCTTTTTCGCCGGATCGTAACTGGGGCTCGACTTATTGTCATCATCGATAGCTAAGTCACTGAAAAACCACTATAAACACAGGTAACAGGGGCCGACTGGGGGCCATCAACACCTCCATATTTTCTAAAACTGGTCAGGGTTTTGATCATCCGACATATCTCGACGGGTCGCCCTGGGTAGTAGTCCCACCTTGCCATCACCTTCGATCTTCCAATGATTTGTTGGTAAAATCGAGGTCATGTTGGGTCTCTTGGATTTAGTTGTTTCAACCTAAAACTCATCACATTTCATCACTGTGACATCTGGGGGTTTCTTCAAATGGGGGATCCCTAAGTCACCATGGGTTTCAATACTAAAACCGTCCAATCTTGGATGATTTGGGGGTACCCCCATGACTTAGGAAGCCACCATTTGGCATTGGTCAATAGCCACTTTCACTGGGTCTCCGCGCAATTGGCTCCTGGCACCTTGGGGCAACCCACCTGCAGCCAAGTGGACTATCAGTTGAGAATGGCTTAAGTCTAACAGCAAAAAATGGCTGAGTTCTTGTGCAACCAATAGGTTGAGAAACTTCAGGAAACTTGAACCCATCAGATCTTTCACCAGTAAAATGGGTACTCAATGAGGGTTTGAGAAGTAAAATGGATGTGTAAGCGGCCGAAATAACCAATTAATGGCTTGTCGTGGATATCTACCAACAGCAACCAGGAGTTCAGCCGAAAGAAAAGGAAAGCGCCACTAAAAATCAAATGGCGGAATTTCTCAACCCGCCCAAACATCACAGTTGTTTTTCCGTTTTCCGGTGCCATTTTGCCAAAATCCATGCGGAGACATCCAAGAAACACATTTCAAGAGCTTTCGATAAAGGTTGTGACATGCATGGGTTTAGATCATCATCCAATACCCAAACTCCTGAGATCGGGAATGTCTACTCAAGAATGCCACTGCTCAAATATGCCGAATTCTGCTACTGCTAGATATGGCGCCTAGTGCTTTAAAAGAACAGTCTTGCATTGTCTTGCATTTTTGGCAATATCCCATACATCCGTCATAATCGTTGGTGAATCTCATGATTGATGTTGCTGATAATACAATAGAACGCATCTTTGGTGAATAGAACTATGTGATATATCATATCATATCCATACAACGTGGGGACCCCCAGTTATATTTGTTGATATAAATGCAAAAACCCATCCAACTTTGTCAATACGTCTACATCACCACAAACCATGTGGAGTTTTCCAATCCATGGGGGTACCCCCCAAATCATCCAGTCTTCTTAGCCAAAACCCCCCTAGCTTCACCTCGCAACCGTTGGCAGCATCGCCATCCAGGTTGAAGCTGTTCGGAGGACAGTCGATCTCGCGGCTGGCGTTCACTCCTGGACTGGAACGAAAAATGGCAGCCGTGGCAGCCCCGAATCCCAGGCAGCGGAGGGAACCATGATTTTGACTCATTTTTACCATCAAATATAGGGGATTCCTGCGTGAAGAAGTGGGCATAGGTCAAAATCTAGGGCAATTTCAGCTTCTGACTTTTGGGGGAACAAAATTCTGATCCACACCCAAGTGATGGCAAGTTCTCTGCATTCAAATTTGATCCGCTAACAGAAACAAAGACCTGCTGTGTGTCAGAATCCTCGTAATTTTTCTGGGCTTTGCATCCGCACAATCCCCAGAAGGCATCACAAAAGATCTTGTTATTTCAACATATGGATCATTTACCTATACTATTTACCTATTTAAAATTATGATTTTCCATAGCTACGTTAAATCACCAGAGGGTATCCACCATGCTGCTATGATGGCAGGGTCCCAACGATCTGCTGAAAAAAAAGTCACCTTTCGCCCCTCCTGAAGTTGTCGGCGTTTCGATACTCATGGGACATTTCTCGCAACAAAGTTGACACCTCCGCCGTGTGGCTCGGCACCCGAAACCCAGGGGTTGGGGCAAACTTGAAGGGAAACCATGTTTTTCGCCGCAACGTAGGGACTTCCTTCCGTGAATGATATGCATGTACGCTGCGCATGTGTGTGTCTCACGGATGAAATTTGTTTAAAAACAGGATAATGATGTGATAATTAATCAATCACCATGGACAATGTATGTACAGCATGTACAATACTGTACATGCAGTGCTGATCACATACAGCCAATACAGTGGCAACCCCGAGCTGTGATAAACTGCACCCATCGCAAAGTGGAAGTTAGGCAATGAGAATTTTGAGAAACCTCTGAAATCTAATTCCCGGCAATTGCTCCCCATCGTGCTGGTGCCAGAATTAAGGATTCGTCTTTAGCAAGTCGGGCATATCCCACTAAATTCATCTAAATTCCACTTATGTCTGAAGTTATCACTCACTTGGCCTGGCAACAACTATGGTAGTCTCATCATAGTCTGCTGCGTTTCCCAGCCGTGGAAAACCCTCCCCAGTCGTTTCGCATCAACCAGCGACCTGTCTCGGAGCAAGGAGATCGCGTCGCTCGAAATGCATTTCCTGCCGAGTTGTCTCAGGTTCAAACTGATGTGAAAAGCACAAAAATGCAAAAATGAACCCCATGAAACCGTGAGAAGAAGCTGGCGCAAGTTTGAATTGCTGGACTTTTGGAAGCGAATGATGATTCAAGCGAATGAGTTTGGTGTTGCAAAAAAATGGAGGATACCAGAATGCCCCTGTTATTGGACCCTTTCCCCCTGCAAAATGATTTTCTCAACCATGAGATTTTAGGATGTGCAACAATAGAATACCCCCAGGCCCAAATCCATGGTATACCATGGTATACCCCATTTGCAGTCACCCGCAGGTCTCAAGCCGTCAAAACAACACTGAGGCCGGCACTGACAAAACTCCGTGGTCGACCCACGTTGCTCTGCAATGGCGTAATTCTCCGCACAATCTTCGCTGTTGTACCTCCGGCCAGACGTTTGTTGGACCCCGGAGGAAATCCATCCCCCAGGTAAGACCGACAGCAAAGGGAGCGCGGAGCGGGCAGAGAGGTTGTGAACGCAACAGCACCAGCGCCACCAGAGCCACCACAACAACAAACAACAACCACCA
The DNA here is from genome assembly GCA_003297045.1 of Symbiodinium sp. clade C Y103. NCBI lineage: Eukaryota > Dinophyceae > Suessiales > Symbiodiniaceae > Cladocopium > Cladocopium sp. clade C. The sequence continues at coordinate 323,318 of BGPT01000071.1, forward strand.
ACAACCAACCAACAACCAAAAACCAACAAACACAATCACAAAGACAAACACCACAACAACAGCAGCAACAGCAACAGCACCTTGGCTGTCTTGGCTGTGGGTCGAAATTCAAGACCCATCAAATCTACAAATGCTGATGATGTTGGTATAAACATAGTATATATATATATATGTATATATAACATTCAATTTCTTGTATATACCCGAGCATCTGGCCAAATGACAACCATTTTGGGAGCTCTTGCTGCCGATCTCGCTGGAGATCACCGAGACCCAACTTGGCATCCAAGGCTTGCAATGATGGGCCCGTGGCTAGGTGTAAGTCAGCAATCAACCCAGTTCAGTGCCAGTACACCCTAGTGCTGGGGCTTTCTATTCCCATCCAATCATCTTCAGTCCCCTGCAACCCCAGTTCAGTCCCTATCTAGCTGCATGATGTTGTAGGTATTTTCCAACCCCATCCATTTATATCAGCTGTACTACCCTCTAGTAATTTAACAGTTTGCTATGGACCATCACCACGTTTTCTACGATAAGTATATGTAAATCATCTATAAATGGAGCACTGTCCATGTGTAAAACCAGAGAAAGCTGTCAAACCATCAGATTTCTGCAGGCAAACTGTGGCCGCTGCAAAGCCCAACCCCACCGGTGGAGCACGTGCCACAGGACATCAGCACAGGTTTGATGTAGCAGGTCGCGTCCGTCTTCCCAGAGCCACGCGCTGCCTCGGGCGGTAGGGGGCTAGTGCAGTTTGTTGAGTTTGTTGAATATGTGATATGTATATTATGTAATAATCAGCGTGTTCGGGAAAAAACGTTTAGCGGACCCCAATCCCGAACGCTATGGTAATAATACATGATAACACATGTATATTTGTGGAGTACTTATTTTAAAAGCACATAGATAGATAGCTAGATAGATAGATCGATAGATAGATAGATAGCTAGATACATAGTTCGATCGATCGATCGATCGAGAGATAGATAGATGTTGACACAAAGAGGGAGAGAGAGAGAGAGAGAGAGAGAGACAGAGATTGAATATGTGAAGATCTCCAAGCAAGCATGGGGGTGTAACCAACAAGAATTGGTGGTTAACTATGACAAACTCCTTCTTCAAATGATCAGAATACTATGTGACTATGTAAATGTAGCTTTTCCCTGGGAAATTGAATGCGCGAATTGACGGATTCAAATCTGATCAGGCCGAAAACTGACATTTTGGAGACTGGCACCGTCAAGAAATCATATGAAATCATCAAATCTTGTGCACTTCGCCAAATACCATCCAGTCAAAGGTATCTAAATGCATTTAAGACAACGCAAAGTCCACACCCGATTGGGGTTTGTCTGAAAATATTGTACCCTCATAGCACCCCTAAAATTCCATTCTTTATCACCATTATCCGATGGTTTCAACCCTCATTCTAGCCACTCAAAATTGCAATTTTGAAGGCTATCCAAGAGGAGTCCAGGTCGCCCCTTCCACCGTCCAAGGCACATAGATGGAGGTGTGGAGGTAACAGATACCGACGGCGCCCTCCATCCTGGGGAACGATTGGTGGAGTCTTCAACAATGAAATGGTTAAATGATTGGGGATATCATCCGCAACAACGTTTGGGTGGTGTCATATTTTTTATAGACAATGAATCCAGCATAGAGGTAGTTTGTCAAGCCTGTATCCATGAATCAATCTACCTTTACGTACGCTCCACATACCTCTCATCCTACAAGAATCGAATAGTTGGCTTCCCCCCCATCCAATCAAACACCGTTTGTTAATAACATGACTATATCACAATGTTTTATCCCCAATCAAACAAGAGCCATGAAAAATACCCTTATCCCATCTCGTTTTACTTGTTGGTTAGCAAACATTCACCTATTCTGGGCTAGTTCATCATCCCCAATATGCCAGTTAGGTTCCAAACTGCCAACCAATTATACAACCCTGTCAACCACCATTTATCAAACATATCATTCGATCCCCAGAATCTTCCTATAAATCCCTATGCTTGTTGGTGTAATCCGTATTGTGTTGGCTTCGTAATTATCATACACTCAAAATTGTCTAATAAATGTTCATCCAAAATAATCATAGAGATCCCATGAGATCTGTTGGTGAAGCCATAGAGCGGTTTCGCCCGAAGGCTTCACCTTTTCGAAGGGTGGAGCCGGGGAGCTGATACGCCGTGCAGCTCAACTGACTTCGGCAGCTCTCATGGCACTCCTTCAGCGACAGGTTGCCCAGGCTAAAGCCTCCGTAGCGTTCGGTGACTGTTGGGTTGCTGGGCCAACTGTTGAGCTTGTGGTGATCATAAATATTAGAAATATATAGAAACATATCATACATGTATAGATGGGGTATGATGGGGTTAGAACCTATGACCCTACTTACATTTGTTAAATCTGGAGAATAGAGCAGGTTCCAAAGTCATCGATTCACTGGGTCAAATCCAATGGACGATCATTTGGCGGCACCAGGGCCCCTCGCCAAGCTGGAGTGAAGCTGGATACCCTTTAACAATGCAGCATAGCAATGGAAGATCAGTGTCATATGTGCAAAAAAGAACTATACATACGGTATGTATAGTAGACAAGTGACATTTATCAGATGGCTAGCATGGGACAAAATTCAAGTTCCAGGGGACCGCAGATTTTGGTTTACCCAATTTTGACCCATGCCCATAATATGTCTTTGCCCATCAAAAATGAGTGATTTACACATATGGCTGGGTTTGAAACTGGGGCATAGCCTCCAAATTGCCAATTGAATTATGGGAAAATACTTGATTCCTCAATATTCATCACATGTTTTTCTGGGGTAGCCTATCTTTTTACCACCCCCACATCTAGATCATCCAGGTCATCCACCTGCCACGTGCCTGAGGTGATTTCACTGCCGTCGGCAAAGGCGCAGAGGCCCACGGCCTTCTTCCAGGTGTGGGGTTCCTGCTGGCCGGTTCCTATCATGGCTCCCATCATGGCGGTTTTTTCCATGCGAAAAGAAGGACAATTTGATGACCGTGGCGGTTTGGAAAGGACATATTGCTGGGATATAACCACTTTTTTATGACTGAATCGTCTATTCTTATGGGATACATCATACGACTGGGATATATCCATATAGATAGTGGGTTACAATATCATATGCTTATTGCGCGTCTTGCTCACTACGTAAGCAACCCGGATGGACATCCAACTAGGCTGTTGATCTTCAGGGGTGGTGCCATTTCAGTCGGAAAGTAAACGAATTGGCCTTTTTGGGGGGTACCCTCCGGCAATCAAATGTGGCTTGCTGAGAAATCCCCCACTTATAGATGATTTCCCCATTTAGACCTCTATTTGTAGGCAAATTCCTATTGCGATGTTTGATTGCCGGAGGGTAACACCCTTAATTCATCTAACTCTTCATGTAACTAGCTTATACCAAGATTATTTGTTGGCTATGTAAAGTTATTCATGGGTTTGTCTGAGAATACGGTACCCGAAGGACCCGATGGATTATCATGATGATTGATCATCTTCCCATGGCCCAACGGCTACTTGGGGGGTATCCCCTATTTTCAGAATACCCCAGCTGGTAAAATATAACCAATTTATGATCCTAGTATATCCTGGTATAACCTTTCCAACCGTAAAACAATATCCCAGTTGTGTATGTGTTTAATTATGACTATACAGTGTATACATTGTATATACAATATTGCGCTACATCCCCGGATAGATTAGGACAACCATAGTGTCCCAATCTAGGTCAATTTTATTCTCAAAAGTGTGGTACGCCCAGTTCCAAACCATCCCCCACATTACAGTACCATAGACGGTAAAAAAACATTCCCATATCGTAGCTTTATTGCTGGCTTTACCAGAACCAGTAGACAAAATCATGATGAGTCCCCTATTTCATTGGTTCCCCACTCCCAAATCAACATAGATCCTGAAAATAGACCCTGAAAATAGCAAATTTTATATAAGTGGTATCTTATCACTAATCTTCCAAACAATGGCAGGGTCGTCATGTTCATTTTGGGGGATCCATTCATCCCCTATAGACCTACCATTGGGTCCGGCGGCACCTCGCTAGGAGCCGCCTTGGAAGGCTGCGCTGCATCCAACGCAGCGGTGGATTCAAACCGAAGCAGCTCCGTGCGGGCGCCTGGGCCCATGGTCACACGAAATCTGGTGATTTCACCGGGGAACTCTGTTGAACCATCCCAATTTTCGGGACGGAAGCTTGACCCATAACCCTGCCATCACAAAATGTCGTTACGATGTCAAGTAGAAGCTGGGGATTGAATCGGCCATGAAAAACGATCAGCGCACGAGGTAACCATCAACTCACCAAAAACAGGGGTTACTGAACCTGCCTCCCGTCTTTTGGAGCCTTGAAAAAACATGGGTTTCTCTGAGAATAGGGTACCAAGACAAAACCTGAGTGGTAAAACCCTCATTGCTGGTCATTGCTCCCAATTGGTTTATTAAAATATATACATAGAACTTGGGAGTCAATTCCCCCATTTTCAGACACCCACACTTAGTTAACATAGCCACTTCAGAATCCGGCAAAACATCAATGGACAGCCCAAGTGGCAGGAGATCCATTCGTTGGGTCGACCCAGAAAGGCTTTGAAGTTCTCCATGCCGCTGGAGAAAGTGTTGCAACTCGACTCCTAAGGGATGCATCACAACATGCCACAACCATGATCACATATGATGGTTTAGGGTTATGAATGGTGATCCTTTAGGACTTTAGGCAGATTTAGGCATCTATTTTTGCGTAGCAACATAACCATCTTTGCTTGGCCTCATGATGGCACTTTGATTAAAGATGTAGATTCACTTTTCCTGGAGCCGGCTCCAGTGAGAGTCCAGTGAGGGTCATTAGTGATGGAATGGACCCTGATCAAAATGGAAGTGGTTCCAATCAAATGTTGGACTTGCTTCACGGTCCAAGAAATTAAACAAAAAACTCCAGAATTCTGTACTTTTTTAATAGATAATGGTATCTCAAAAAATATATCTGGTTTAGATTCCTCAAATACTGGATTAGACAATCGATGAATAAACACCCCTGCGGACTCAGCAAATCGGGAAAGTGGGAAGCAAAAGAAACACAAGTCGTAGCTGGATGCCTGTCCGACAACAGGGATTTCCGTAGGAAGTTGGTTCAGCAACTCTGGACGGTCCAGCCCAGTGCATCCAAGAAACGGAATGAGAAAACTCGAAACTACTGCACTTCACCACTTCTTGGCATTTCTGCGCACAGCCTACCAAGAACAAAACCCACAATTTTCAGTCCCAAGCCTTCCAGTGGCCCCGGAAATGGCAGCGGAGCAGGGGCCGGAAAAACCCTTTTTGGCGGGGTGTTTCACGAAGATTTCAGTCATCAATCCGAACATGAAAACATCAATCCCAAGTAGCAGCCATGATATCTGGGGATTTCCCGACATGACCCCAAGTTCTCGTCCAAGTTATCATGATCTGTTCATCCCATCGACACCTCCTAAGGTGTCGCTTTCGAAGTGCATCTCTTCCGGGCCATCCAAGTCATAGGGCACCAGCGAAAATCCTGGCGATTGGGTGATTTAAGGACCCAGACCCAGTTGAGTTGTTTGGATCAACTGGATCATCCCCATGTTTGAAATGGGTGAAATTCCTGATGGTGTTGGCCGAATCAGCTTAAAATCCCCAGATTTTGTGGGCGAAATCCACATCTTTTCTTGATTCCCTCCCCAGTTTCTATCTACTCAAAACCGAACAAGGCCCATATATTTCTGTGAACTTCTGGCTTCACATTCACCTCTTAACCTCAACATACTTTAACATCCCTCCAACTAGACCCTGCCATGCGTTGGGGGTTGGAAGACTACCTTCCACTCAAAATATGTCATTATCAGGGTCAACGTCTTACTTGGGGGATGGTATATCCCCACTTTGAATGGTCAATTCCCAATGATTCTTGCTGGTGAAAGTCTAAATTCATACGATTAGTTGGGAGATCTGATCTCTGATATTTAGAAAACGAAACATGTACGCAACAATATTGAACAATCCAAGTGAATAGATGCTTTCATGCGAGGTGTTGCAGCTATGGGAAACACAATGGAACTGATGCTTTCAAAGTAGCTTAATCATACAAGAGCATCCTTCTTGCATGCTATCCTCCACCTAAACGCAGTGCCAGGCAACTTTCCCTATTAGACTTCTACACCTACCTCTGGTATCTACTCATGAACGGGGTGACTACCCGATCTGTATTTACCCTCTGGTGATATGACACTACCAGTATGGAAATCACCATTTCAACCAGCTAAATCATGGAACCAGGCCATCTATACCATAGCAAACTGTCAAAATTCCGGTAAAACATCATTGCTTCGTTATCGGCCAAGTATACCGAAACAGATGGAAGGTTTTTTACAAATTCGCCAATCCAATCCAATCCCCATCCCCAGCCAATAATTACATTCCCATCCATATTAATCCCGTGAATATTCCCATACATATGAGATAATCATAAATATTCCCGTACTACTTATCTAATAATTACATTCCCATTACATTACATTCCCATAATTGGATTATAGATTGGATATGATTGCATTATGATATCATTCTCATCCTCATCATATTCCCATAATGATCCCACAAGATTCAAAATAATGTATCATCATTGTATTATCCAAATCCATCATATTTCCATTATTGGGATTTGGAAAATACATCATATTCCCATAATATTCTCAAATCCATAAAACATGTCATTCTCCAATCCCCCGCCCCCGTCACCTGCCGGACACATGACGCCCACCACGAGGACGTCGCCGCGCTGCCACTGTTCCGCCATCGCGTTGAACTCGCGGCGGCCGTGGACGCCAAGCATGTTGCGCCAGACCTATTGGTGGCGTTTTGGACACCAAAAACAAGGGGTTGCGGTGGCCGGTCTCGTGTTGTATACACACATACATGTGATATGGGGGTTTATGGTGATATGTTTTGTTAGTTTTGTTGTTGGTTTTATGTGCAGGGTTATATGGGGGTTTATGTGTGCCACTTCGTATATCAGCAATTAGTAATCCGTATATAACCGGGGGCTATCCCATAGATAGGTCTGCAGAATGTGATATGAACCACAACCCCGGGATCCCCTACTCGGAAAATGGCGAGCTTCTGAACGGCTCAGGGGCGAGTTGGCAGAACCATCCAAATAGGGATGAACATCAAACCTATTTGACACCACCAGAGTTTAATTTCCCCAACAAAAACGACCAAATATCAAGTCTCTTGGTTGCCCCTTGAGGGCCTGCCCCTTGGACCCAGCCACCCTCACGATGCCGCTCCAGACGGGAAAGTTGTGCCGATACTGGCTGATGGATTGTGTGGAGCCATGCGGCGACAAGTCGCGGCCCGTCTTCTCTTCCCAATCCTGCGAAGAGGTCGCTACGAGGACGACGGCTGTTGTGGCTTCATCCATGGTTTTCTGGTAGATTTATCAGGATATCCAACTCATAAACGTCAGGTTTTTACGCAACAATTCACCGTCATGGAGATCTAAATTCATGTAACCGCTCGAAAAATGGTAGAAGAGCCTAGTGGTATCAGCCCATTTATCACCCCCATGATGACCAGTGCAGCCCTAGACCGTAACCCCAATCTTCATCCCACCAGCCGTCTCCTCGGCTGGAAAGTAGAAGTACTTGCCGGAGCGATCGTAGGGGAAGGCCGTCTCCACCTGGCGGTTCCGCAGATCAAATCTGCCGAGATGGCTGGGGAATGGCTGGAAAATGTTCGAAGTTTATAGGCAACTATTATATTTTATATATATATTTGTATACAATCCATTCAACTCCACTTCACTGAAAATTCACCCAAAGATGCCCAAAGGATTTTGTATTTTTAAAAAAAAATGAGATTCAACATCATGCAACTCATCCATCTTCGTTCAAAAATCCACCTCAAATCGACGTTCTGCGGTCCACCTGTCCACCTGTCCACCATCCCCTGAGGGTCCCTGCCACTTCGATGCCTTTGGCCAGGTAGCTGGATTCATTGGGCTGCGGCTGCATACAGAGCGGGGTGTACTCGCCGTTGTTCACACCTGTGCCCCGGCCGTACTCTTGAAGGAATGGCTAGAGTTCATTTTCAGAGGGAAACAGCTAAGTTAAGAGTGTAGTTTGTTTTTCGAAAAGGTTGGCCAGTTAATAGCGATGAAATCCAATCATGGAGTTTGTAATCAGTTTCCAATCACATCTTTTGTTGATTTGATCCGAATATATCCAAATAAATGACATGATTAGTCAATGGATATCACTATGAAGTGGATCAGTTCAGTCTTGCCAAGAAACCAGGGAGTATTTGTCATCCACTATTTCAGAACCAATCCATCAAATTGAAAACTAGTTGAAAAGGGGTTCCCAGTTAGCAATCCCGATGTGTAAGTTTAGCAAGGTTAACTGGGCATTGCTAACCAACCCATGAACTGGGAAGTTAACTCTGACCCACCAAGCCTTATTCAGCTTATAGTAACCTCCAAAAAGATAGAATCATGAATTCCAACTAAAATAGTGAAAAATTGAACCTGCTTCTGCATCTTTGTGGTGGTTGCTATGATCTAATCAACAGCGATTAAGGCGGTGCCTATGTCATAACCTACCAAGTATTTCGCGCACCTTCCACCTGACGGCTTCGGGGGCTTCATGACTACACAACAATTGGTATAGATAAATAAGCATGTATAGATAACATATATTGACATATAAGACAAAATTGTGGTGTCTATAACTATATATATATATATACACATATCATTCAATACCTATAATATATATATATAGACACATGCAATAGTAATGTGATCTCAGAGCGGTTGTTCAGTGGACAAACCTTGCACCATCCGAACGAAACCTCCCCAGCCTTGACCCAGGTTGAAGACAGGCGCCCAGTCGCCCCCGCTGTGCAAAGAGCATCCAGGGGGTGCACCCAACCTGAGATGCGCACTTAGAGAGCTGAGATTTCTTGCAGATGTTCCATGGATGATAATAGTCATACCATGTCATACCTACATTTTAACGGGCCATTTTGAGGCTAAGTTGTGTTTCTTGTGGACTTTCTCAAGCCTCAGGACTTGGGTTAAGCGGCCATGGTTGCGAGGGATCCTTGGAGCCCACATCATAGCCCGCTTGCAGGGCCGTTCGGCCGCGCTTGGAGCCTGAACAAGTCGTGGTAAAAAGGATCGCAGGGTTGAAGATATACCCTCTGGAAAACTAACATAGCTATGGAAAACCACCATTTTGATAGGAAAATCAAACATCAATGATTTCAATGGGCCATTTTCAATAGCTACGTGAAATTACCGGAGGGTACATGCCAGTTTCAGACACCTTACTTCTGGATCGCAGAGTATCGCGTCAAAGATCAAGAAGATCTCAGCTCCCACAAACAAGACCCTGGAGAAATTCGTCCAATCCAATGGCTTCGCACCGTTGGATATCTTCAAAAATGATCAAAATTGCATGCTTTTGCAGATCAGAAAAAAATCCTCCATCGGAATAAAGAGAACCTAATCGATAACGATTCTCCTACCGTTCACCAGTCGCTTTGTCCAGTTTCTGTTTATCGAAACGCTCGACTTCTCCGGCTGGAGCGCTTTAAATCCATTTGTTTCTTGCTGAAGTCATAGCATAAACCAATATAAATCATCAATTAAATCCCCAAGTCTGATTTAGTAAATCCATATTTTGCCATCCATTCCCATTCCCAACCTCCGCCATCCTCCCATCTGCTCCCCACCTGGTGGTAGCACCGCCTTCATCGCGGCCTCCTGGCACTGACTCAGCGGCACCGGCGAGACCTTCATATTCTCCGGGCAGCGGCCGCTGCCGCGCAGAGCCAGGCCGAAAACCCAAGGTGCTGCGGTGCTGGTGGTGGTGGTCACCTGAAACGAAGCGACGGAAACGACGGAGCTGAAAAAAAACGGTGGTTGGAGCTTGGGAGTGACGAAGGTTGTGGAAAGGTCTGGTGTTTTTTGATGATTTAGGGCTGTTTGATGTGTTTGGAGTTTTTTTGGTGAAGAAATCATCGAAATTTGCTTGGGGGAAAATGAAGAGACGCTGCAAAACATGTGGAAAAGGTCACTGCTTGATCGTTTTTGGATGGTAGCCCTGGTTCATAAATCTTCTAACATAGAACATGTGCTCCAATGCTGGGACTGGCGCAATTTGTAAGTATATACAACAGCTTATACAAGTACCATTGGTAATAGGATGCACATCAAAGCAGGGATGCTTTGATTGGATTATTAAGTTTGGAGAAACTGCAAAGGAAGGTTTCACTATTTCCTGCTGAACCATGTCTTTGGGGTTCCCGTTGGGGGGCTGAGAGCCGGGTGAAGGGTATCATCCTGCAGGCAACGGCTCCTATATAAAGTCGGTACATAAATAGCGTCCTAACGTAAGGAATGTAACCGACCTATGTAATGGCAAAAATTGGATGAGTGGCAACCCATTTCCATTCAGATATTCACATTTCGTGGTCCCCAAACGAAAAGAAATAGAAAAACAACAAACAAACGGTTCCTATCTTAACTGCAGGGACATGCATTCCTACCAATTTCAGGCTCACAAGTTTCAAGCCCGGATTCAAGTGACTCGGATTTACCACATGCCCCTGTCAAGAAAAGCTGAGAGCCCCGGCAGCATCTACCACCTGCCGCTCCTGCTCAGGGCTGATCAAATCCATCCAAAATGATCCAAAATGTTGGGTTTGACACGTTGACCATCCAAATCTGGTGTAGAGTATGGTAGAGTGAATTGTTGACCCTCCAACTTTGGGGTTCTGGTGACCCGCCAAATTGTGGATTTGTTGACCATGACAATCCAAAATGAGGCTTTGTTGACCAACCAAAAGCAGTGTTTTTTTCCAAAGAGGCACTTAGTAAGCCCAGTGGTTTGTTGTGTGATACTTTCAGGTCAGCATCCCCGCCATCTACCAAGGTCGCAGCTTCCCCCAACTGCCCCCCCGCAGCACAGTTCCCCCCGTCCTCAATCGGTTGACACGCGAAGGGAATGCGGAAGTGGTCGCAGGTGGTGTCACCTGCGCCCTTGGTACCATCCTCCTCCAAGGTTTGGAAATAGCCCAGGTAGCAACAACCTCCAGGCATTTGGCCGCGGATGGGGCCCAAGTTGGATAGCTAAGTTGGTTTACAAGTGACATAACCAGTGCTTTCTGGTAGGCATACTGAAGTGGTCAATGGGCGTTGTATCGGTGAATAGGGGCAAGGGTTTTTCTGTGTCCTTCGGCTCCCAAAAAAATGGAAGAACCTACTCATCTGGAGCAGCTGCAAGAGTCTGTGGGGGATTCAATCCACCCTGAAACTGGTCACCAAAATCGGCCAAGAAAAACTGCCAAACACAGTCGAAATCTCCGTCCCTCCACTTCAATTTCCACCTTCCAGGAAGGCTTCGAGGTGCGGTTGCTTCACCGGCAGACCCTCCAACAAATTCATCGTCAAGGACGCCAGGCCATAACCGCCCCAGCCGGGCCAGTCCGTCTCCAATTTCTCCCCGGTGACCCAGTAGAAAGCTGAAGGATCCGTCCAGGGGCCCTTGAGGACGGGCTGGTGTGGGGGTAGACCTGGTGATTCGGCTTGTTGGTGGTGAGCTAAGTCAGAACTTAGAGATTTCCAGGGTGGAGTTCACTTGAAATTAGAGGTCAGGGATCAATCATCTTGAGGCCCCAAATATACTTTTGGCAGATTGGAATGTGATTTTTTGGCCCCAAGAGCTTAACCAGCCTGCTTGAAGTTGTCCATTTGGCGGCAAAAAATCCATGAAGTTAGGATCCATGCTGCCCTACTAGAAATGACATGAAATGACCATCTCCCAGCTCGCTAAGTTCAGGATCATGCCAGGACATGCTCGTTTTTCATCAGTAGCTCCACCATCTTTATTGGTAAATCCACTTAAATGTCAGTGGCAAATCCTCATGTGACATAGACCAAAAATCCATAAAGATGCCACAGTTCTCAGAATTTCTCACAGTGAAATCCCCACGTTTCACCGTTGAATCCCAGGTTTCCACCAGCGAGCGCCCCCCCTCCGAGCTCGGCGAACTCGGCGCCCGCCTGGCCGAACTGCACGTCGCGGCGCAGGCCGATGTGCGCCTTGGCAGCGCCCTTCAACTCCATCGCAGCCGTGAGAGCCTGGTGGGAACGTTGGGAAGATTTGAAGCGGTCTGGGATGATCCAGGTTGCTTGCTAGTCATCTAAAATTGGGGTATTTGTTTGGGGCTAGATGATAATATTAGATGAAGGATCATCCATCTAATTGGGATGATAATATTTGAATTTGGTTGGCTATTGGGCATGTTGTTGTTCTTTTTACAACCATCGGGCTTAGACCCTCCAAGTACCCATAAAAATGGGTCAAAGTCCCAAGCTAAAAGTCCCAAGTCCTAGATGATGTCTTGGAGGGTCTAGGTACAGTAACCTCCGACAAAAAAACATGTTTCAAAGAATATATGGTGGTTTCCTAAAATGGGGGTACCCCAAAATGGATGGTTTATATGCAAAATCCTATTAAAATGGATGATTTGGGGGGTACCCCTATTCTAGGAAACCTCCATATGTCTAGATGATGTCTTCCCCCTCATTTCCAGGTGTCCAACTGTTCGACCTCTTATCGGGCTGCTATCATTGGGGGATGAAACCCACCATGATTTGGGGATATGATCGCGATATAGTTGAGTAATTGGGATGACATTTTTTTTGTGGGACAATGGTAAGAAATAGTGACCATCTGGACGCTCATCATGATCGATTGGGATATGATTGACATGTAATGATTGAAAGGGGCATGGTTTCAAGGACAAATCAAAAAAAGAACCGTAGGGGAATATAGTTGGGAACTTTCATCCAAGACCACCATCTTCCATCTTTCTCATTGGCTAAATCCCCACCATATGTCCATTCTATCTCCAGAAAAATCACCAGGAGAGTATCACCCCAGAGACCTTCACATCTTCGCGGCTGTGAGGTGTAGCCAGCTGCAGGCCCTCCTCTGCGCACAGCTTCTCTGCTTCCACCCAGGATCTGCAGGCATGGGAGTTTTGGCATGGGATGGCTGGAGCAAAAAGATTGCTCGTAAAATCTGACATTCATATAGAGACTTTACTTTAAAAAATTGCCGTCAAATATGAAATGGATTGATAAAGTGACATTGAAGCATTGATCAGTCGCAATTCAGGTTCGGGAGTTCACCAAACCAGCCGTTCATCCAATTCAGAGAGAAGTGGATGGAACAAAAATCCGAAAAAGATCGGCTGACATTGGCTGATGGGGAGCTTTTGGTATTGACAGATGCTCCTTTTATTTGCTCAAAGCATAGACCTTCACTTGGATGATGATTCTTAGATATTTTTGGTGTAGAGCCCAGGTTGGCTGCCATGATCCACGCAGAAGTCTATCGTTTTTTGTTGGGATGTTGGCCCATGAAAATTGTACCAGGATGCATGACCAGAGAAATCACCTGCAATCTTCACGCATTGAGTGAGTCCATACGATATATGCAGTACTATGCCACGCAATTGGGGGGACCAATTTGATGGCCATTTCTCATGTTTTTGGGGTGACCAGCTGAGAAATAGTAAAGCAGGGTAATCCAGAGATGACACAAACTGCTCGTCATAAAGACTTGCAATGCACCTCGTCTTGTGCAGGTCCTTTCCACACAAGGTTGGTGTTTGCTTGTTGCAGCCAGGGCACTTGTTGTTGAGATGAATGACATACTTCGAAGCATTGGCATTTTGTACATTCTTCAAACACTCCCGGTCCACTGTCAAGGACTTTAAGCTCAAGGTCCTTACAGGCAAGAACCTCTCAACCCCTTGACTTTGTCACTACCCTACGAAAGAGGACAATCTCCGATGTGAATTGCGATGTAATGATGATATCAACGGGATATTAAAATGGATACAAATTTAGATTGACAAGACTGGTGATTCAACGGTGTCAACACCTCTGAAAAATATGCTGGTCACTCGGCATCATCAACCTCCATTAGTTCAAACATGTTCAAACCACCGACCAGCAGTAAAAAAGCAAAACAATTAATCCTGTCCCCCAATCGAACAATTTGCCTGTTTTCAAGTCCCCCAATCGAAACATATCTTCCGGTGTGCCTGGCGATATGCGAAACGCGAAACGCGAAAGATTTAACAGGGATTCAAGTGAACCAAGATCCAACTTACCATGAGGTATTGAAACATTGCTGGAAAATCCTGTTCTATTGCAATGAATCTAAAAAAACATGGATATTGATGATATTGTCCATTGCCAGGTCTGATTAGCAAAGAGTACTTCACCATGTCATTTTACAATGCCGGTGTCTGCATTGCACCCACTCTTGGTGCTAGCTAGTTGAAGGACAATTCGCTGCTGTCAAACAATGACAGTTCTTCTTTGGAATAAGTAAATTAGCAAATGAACAAACAAACGAATGATGACTCATACTTTGTTGTCCCCCTCTATGCTAGATACACGGCGGTTTGTTTCATCATCTGATTGAAATTGTGGTGTCATATGGCTGTAAATCGATGATTTAACAAAACCATTTTTATTATTGGATTTAAACTGGCTGTTGATTTCATATGGCTTCACAAAATGGCGTTGATTCATGATTCCATGGTGATTTCGACAACTCCCGTTGAGACACCACCACTGGTCGCCACCAAGCATCGCTTCAGGGACCTCCACAGTGTCAGCAGAGCCGACATTCAAAGTCCAGGTGCCTAAGGTCAAATTGTCTATGGAAAGGTAAATAGACCGGATATATGGGATGGAAATCTAACAGTTTTTAACATGTCTATGGAAGAGACTATATTGCTTATTAAAACTGGGATGGATTGTTGAAAGGCGAAATGCTAGACCATGGGATATTACTTTAAAAAATGCCTACGGGATACTTTTAGTGTCTAGTCAATCGTGCACCGAAGAATTTTGGAAAATGGGGCGGTATTCCCAAAACTCCCAAAACTGTTTTCCCTCTAGGAACCATTTTCCAAGCAGGTCACAAAACAAGTCATGCGAAGTCGTTTCGTTTTATCCAGCGAGTTGTAGGGGACTCCATCCAACAGGTGGATGTCAACCACTGACCCTCGTGGATTTCTGAAGACACGCAGCAGCTGCACCAAATTCACGGTTGCTTGAAACAACTACGGCAAATCTAAATCGTCTCTTGCTGGCAAACTCCAAAAGTCCTTCTCACCAGATTTTGGATCGGCATCACCATCAATCATCTAGCTGGCAGTTCCCATTGGTATTCCACGACCCTTTCCACCATGTTTGCGACCAACTTCAATGAGATTGAACAAAACAGTTGCTTTACGACATCAATTTTGACTAGCAAACATTAACGAAAACAATTTTTCATTCAGGGTTTACTAGTGGCTAGAAACCAGATCAAAAAAACACATGTTTACCACGAAGATCAAGACTAGTGGTTTCGCTTAAAACTTTACATTGGGATTAACAACAAGAATTGGCACTAGGGGATTCCCTCTCAGGGATCCTCCCAGTAAATGGGCGGTCATAGGCATTCATGAAAAATTAACTGTTGATAACTATTGACAGCAAAACTGGGGTTTACCTATATCAAAGTCCATATCATAGCTGGGTACACATTCATCGTTGCTATGTACATACCTATGACTATATAAATGTATGATAATATATACACGTATAATCATATACATGTATACATACACCATACATCATCATACACAATTACATGTAATTAGATATATATATATATACATCATACAATATCACACATATACATATAGAATCATATAGATATTCCTCAACTCCTAGTTTGGAGGATCCCCCCCACATCCCTCCCAGAAACAACGGGCCAAACAGCGCCCCAGGCACCGTTGCAGACGTTGCTCTGCGCCGAGATCCCGCTGCAGGGCAGCGCCTCGGCGCAGGCGAACTTGGCCTCCTCCAAGGTGGAGAAACACCTGGGACCGGCGATGGATGGGACGTTTGGCGAAGAGGGGGATGGATACATCAACAGTTGCTGATTTTCTGAGAAATTCATGGGATTTTATATGATTTCAGTTGCTGATTTTCTGGGATTTCAATAGGGATTTACTAAGGATTTGATGGGGGTTTGATGGATTGAATGGGTATTTGATGTGGATTGGGATTTTTGATGGATCTAATGGAGATATCATAGGATATCTGTCTATATATAGAGAACAATAAAGATGCTTTCCGATGATGTTACCATAAAAAATATCGTGAAAACATGGTTACAGGAACAGGAACCCCAAATTTTGGTGTAACAATAGATCGATTTTGGTGTATAGATGGGGGGTTCCTAAAATGGGGGTACCCAAAAATGAATGGTTTATAATGGAAAATCCATCTATAAATGGATGATTTGGGGGTACCCCTATGACTTAGGAAACCTCCAAATTTTGGTGCTCGCCGAGTTTCTCCTCTATCGGTTGCGCGTCCTTGAAGTGACACGCCTTGCCGATGCTTTCCGGCGATTTGCTCATGAGGTTGAACTGGAAATTATTCGGATTCTAGTGGGACACATATGATGTGTGTATATTGTCTCTATATCTCTATATTTCTATAAATGGGTTTAACATTGCTTTAAAATGGTTCTTCATGCTTGCCAAATTTCATTAAAGGATGCAGATGGATGTCTTCAGCGTTTCAGAGACCAGATATGCCGTTGAAAAAAGCATCGTCAGTTGTCCTAACCTCGGCGCGGCCCATTTTTGTTCGCCTCATTTTAGCTGACCAACTCCGAGCATTTGTCAGTTCTACTTCATGATAGCAAATGAATACGTAAACCACTATTTGTGAGTCAACAAACAGACTTCAACAAGAATTTCAAGAAACAGACTTCTTAAACCTGCACACACGACCCCGCACCAACATACACCAACCTTAAGGATCCTTAAGGATAGCAGCAACCACTCCAGCCTCGCACTCTTTCCAACAATGTGCTTCCTTAAGGAGTTGTTCCTTCTGCTTTCTGGCCGCTGCCTCCTGTGGAAGTGGGATGGATCTTCCAGCAGCTACTGGATTGGTGACATCAATGGATTGGTTTTGCGGAAACCATGGGTTTTACTAGTATATTGCTGTATATCCTTTCCTGCAAAATTTCCCATCATCCACTGATGGAATGACATGGTGGTTTAAAAATGTCATGTGTTTCGGCGTGGGCGCTGCTGGATGGTTGCGACTGCCGCGACCGCCGATGTAGGGGGTTTCAATGACTGGGGGTGGTCCAATTTTACGGTCCTAATGATTCCAGGACCTTTTAAGTTGTATGCTTTCAATTTCTTAATGAAACTGAAACCAAGACTCCACTTCAAAGAATCAAGAGGGAGCTGCCGAGAAAGCTATCATCGACGGCGATGGGAGTTGGCCCCTGGAAATGTTGGGATTCTCAGATGTCATGGATCTGCAACCCCAGTCTCGACAGCTTTGTGCGAAATTGAAATCCATGTCTGTTTGTTGGTAACCCACTTGCTGACTGGTTCAATTCCGTCACTCCGGGGGTAAATTCCGATGTTTATCGATTTTTGATGGGTACATCCTCAAGGTTGATAGGTAAAATCTCCTGTTTCATCTTCTCTGGGTCGGATTTGTTGAGTGCCGTCTCGTTGAGCTTCGCAAGCTGAGGCAGGAGATTAAAAAACGTCAAGGGGAGCTGGTGAAGGGGGTGGTAATGTTGACAATATTAAGCAACACAACCATTGCACCTGATAGTCCAAGTATAGTAATTATTAGTATTGTCATTGATAAAATCAATCACAGCCATTGGGGATTTAACTAACAAAAATGTGGGCTCCATTTGTGGCATATCAGGGGATATACTGGGATGTAATTTGCATTCATTTGCCATATGTAGCGAACCAACAATATGATATTTGGGGGTTGGTCCCAAAATTTATGGCAAGTTAAATTGGAAGGATGATGAGGATGAGGGAGATATAGTGATACTGATAGTGACTGATACTTGTCATGGTACTTGAGTTGTGGTCTCAAAATGAAAAAGCCTTCGTTGAAAGCCGGCAAATTCACAGAACACCCATTTCGCTTTCGGCATAGAATGTTTGAATATCGACTCGCGGGGCCGAGGAATCCATTCACCGGGAGGCCGACCTCCTCTTTGTACGGCATGAGATCGCTCATGATGCTGTTGATCGCATCTGAAGCGTTGTGCAAGGTGCATTCGTGGCATGCTGAGCCAGAAAAACCATTGAACCTACCATGGGATTCTTGAGCAGTACATACCTGGATATGCTAGCTCCTGTTGATGATACAACTTTTGCCAGCATTTGTCAGTTCAATCCACAGGTCTTGTCTGCCAAAACTACCATTCGTTGTTGGCTATTATATCTGAAATATACTGTAGAGTTGTCTGGGTGACATCAAGAACAAGAATGTGGCATTCAATCTTCATTTCTCCCCACAGATTTCCATGCCCAAAAAAAAAGTTTCGCTTTGAAATCCCAAAAATCTGTCCAAGTTAGTTACACCATGTTACATCCCATTGTTTATAGTTGTTCTAAAGACCACCATTTGGAATCCCAAGGCTATTTCCATCCCATCCCATCCCAAGCCCCCCCCCCCGTTGTGACCTTCCATCGGATTGAACCCTGGGACCATAGGCAGCGCTTGCGCCTGGTGCTGTCATGGACGATTTCTGGTTGGTGGGTTCAGCAACCATGAAAAAGATGAGCCATTGGGGATCATGATCCCAAGGGGATGCAAAATACCTGAGATCCATGTAGATCCTTTAAGACCAGCAATCTTAATATGTCCCATTGGGATTTTTGAACATCACCTTGGGATGTTTGCTGGCGATAGTCCCAGAGTTGGCTAGGCCAGGCCTGTCCATCCGCCATCTGCGTTGCCATTTCAGGCTCCTCACAAGGCTTTGGAAGATCCGCTTGATGCTTTGAACTGGAAATAAAGCCCACTTTAGAACAAGAAAACATATCTTATCATGTCATAATTTAAGTTGAGCTCCTCATCCAAAATGTGGGTACAGTAGAAAAACAACTCTAAATCATCTGACAGCAATGATATGCTTGTTGTGAGGGGAGGACAAGGGTTGGCATTGGGCATTCCTCATGGATGGGAATTGCTGATTTTTGCCCCCAAAAAATGGCCCTAAACTGTGGTGCTTAATCCCCCCTCTTCAAAATAGAAGCCAAATTTCATCATATCAACTTGGTGATATACCCTAACAATATCCCCATCTCATGATTGGTTTCCCGTGACAACCCCATGATCTCACCATTCTTGATGGTTCACCCCATGGCTGCATCCAAGTGCCTGCATCTGCTGAGCCAAGGCTGACCTCGTTTGATTTCTGGTGACATCACCCTTTCATGTTTTTGTTCCTTACCTATGCTTGAAACCAAGAAATAAGTGCGGATGGGATATACATGATGCATATGGGGGGGTATTCAATACTTGGATGAACCAATAGGACATCATGTCTTGGCTTCGTCGTGAGTTTATGTGCCTCGTTGCTGATGGCCAGTTTGCCACCGTCCCTCCCAAGGATCCTTTGGCCCAAAAATGTGGCACCCAAGATTGGCAGGGGAGGGAAGCTAATGCTAAACCCCTTCAATGGCTTTAAGGCTATCCCCAGAAAAAAATGACAAACCATCTCAGAAACCACCCGCCAAATTCACATCCTGAAACAATCCAGCAGGATAGATTTGATTTAAAAGTTTCCACAAATTCCTGGGAACATCCCAGCATGTGGGTATCTGATGGCATCTGACATCCAGCAACAAATGCGTAGTGATGTTTATTTATTTTACTTGTCAACATCCCAAGTTTGGATTGCATCCCCACTTTTTGCCGAATCAATCCTCCCCGAAATTACCCACTTCGACGTCCCAGAAAAAAATTCGGAGGAGTCGATTGAGGAGCCCACTCGGACACCACCTCGGGCAGGGAGCTCATGGGGATCCATTTTAGATGATTTGTCTACTGGATATGACCCAACTGTTAGGTGGTGAATTCATACAGTTGAAGCGTATATTTCGTACATTTCGCACTGGGTCCAATCAATTTGACCTGCGGATAGCACGTTGTTCTTTGCGAAGTGAGCATCCAAACATCCAAAAGATTGGGAGCTCATGAAAATAGTGTGGGGAAAAACCTCGCTCACACAATCAGCTGTTGAGGACCAGGCTAAAAAAAGCCCAGAATCGAAGATTGAACGCGAGGAGTTTGGGGTCCCAAAAAACAGCTGCACGGCTGGTACTACCCATAGCATACCCTCCAGGTGGCGACAACGGTCAGCCAAGGAGCTGGCCCTGATTCCTCCATGTTTCATGTGGCAAAAATCAATGCCACAAAACTTCCACTTGCGGATGGCTTCCAAACCGCATAAATGGTTATATTGTGTTATATAGATGGCTTGGTCTATGGCATTGGTTTAAACACGGTGAAACAGTTTGCCACATTAGAAAAGTTGCCAACAGTTACCCCAAATGCAAAGATACCAGCTCCACAAAGCCGGTTGCAGGAAGCAACAATCCCTATGATTCTGGTATCCAGTTGAACTTATAGAAAATGTTACTGAGATGTTCCTCCAATTTTGGGCTCAAGCAGCTGCCTTGTGTCGATTGAGTTTCCCAACACCGTTGGCATCCACATCTAGCTCTCGCCAATCCGGAAAGCCTGTGGCCATGATGCTGGAGATCGCAGCAACTTGCAGGAACCGCAAAAAAAAACTCGACCCGAATCTGGAATCAAAAGTAATTTGGCTGTAAGATGGCTGGGTCTAAAAAGATTCCACAAATCTACAATATCTTTGGGTTCTTGTTGGATCCCCTCCTTTGGATTCCACGTCCCCCCACCTGCAGAGCGTTCTGTCCGCAGCAGCGCTTTCCTGGCCACAAAAGTTGGACCGTTTTGGGAAAGTTATAGATTCACCAGCATTTCCAGTGATTCTAGTCTGACACTGTTGAGGGGGCCTCTGGGCCCAACTTGCACAACTGATGGGAATGAGGCTCTACTGTCACTCCAATCCATCGATTCCACTGGTGAGCAACGCAGTGAAAATTCCTCGGGGACAGTCTTGTGATAGTCAAACAAATCGTGAATAAACCACAATAACCCCAGTTTGTCCAAGGTTTGTGAATTTCCCCCACGTACAACCACACCGTACTACAGGTCCGGTATGGTGTATCATTGGGTTTACCAACATACTATAACTACGTTCACCAATCAACTGTTATATTATATAGGTATGTTATATTCAATCATACTTACCCATAATCTTATATATACATAGTCTAAAGATGTATAAATCAATGGATTGGTTAACGGGAAAATTTACAGGAAACCTCTATATTTCATGGGAAAATCCATCGTTTCCTGTAGATTTTCCCCTAGACCAATCCAATGAATAAAGTAACTACACTTACTATCATCTCCTTTGAACGAAGCACATGGCTTGCTCTCATCCCTCCACCCAGAACAACGGCTCGCAAATTACATTCGCACCGTCTCTCAAGGCCCGCAGGGCTCACATCCACCTGGCGTGAGATGGGTTGAAACCACTGGGGGTTGGAACAGGTTGGAAAATAGTCCAAGAATCATCAAAGATCTTATGGCAAATCTCTATCCAATTTCAGAAATCGCAGCAGAATCTATCAAAATCTGAAGTATCGAAATTTGGCTGCGGAAAATTGGAGACCGAAACATGCCCTGTCAGTTTCCAAGTTGAACTAATCTATCCCTTCAAGGACCGCCGTGGTCCTGGCCTCTTGTTGCAGAGGGTCAGCAAAGTCCTGCATCTCATGCTGTCTGGTGAACAATGGTAGGAGTCTACCCAATTTCATAAACACCAATTACTCTAACAACTAATACTCAAGAAATGAGGTGAACCCGATGGTATTACTCTGACAACTAATACCCGTTGGTTGAGAACAGGATTTCTCATGACAATTCCCCATCAACCGAGTACGTATGACCTCCTATTTCACCCTACCTGAAACCATAGTTAATCAACTATAGTCCCATCTTTTGAAGCTCAAAACTCCTATAAATGATGGTTAAATCACCATTCAATGACGAATGAACCAATCCACAGGGCTCCACACTGTCCTGCGGATGGAGTCCATGTGCCAGCAAACCAGCCAGGACTGGAATGGCTGACACCTCGGCTCCAGGAGATATCCTCTGGTGACCCATGGAAGATGATAGACATAGATAAAACTGCCATGTTTGACAGTTCAACATAGTTAAACCATCTAAATTTCTGCCTCACGTTCCATGGCTATGACATGTCTAGACCAGAAGTGACATCCCCGCTATGTCAAGATCTTCAGCTCCCAGGCTGTCTTTCTGAGGTCACAGCCCAGTTTCTTAGCATGATGAAATATGGACGAGAAGTCAGGCAACCTCGGCTCTAAGCAACGCAAGAAACGAAAGGAACGCTGGATTCTTTGGCCAACCAAAAGCCATCAAACCAAGCAGGTGGAGGATCTTGATTGCTTCATTTCTTAGGGCTTCCGGAATTTTGCAACGGTCAATCAGTGTATCCAACATTGGGATGATCACCAGGATGAACCACCAGAAACCTCGCGCCAGGTCACTGCCACTTGTTCAGCATGTTCCATGCCAAACAAAGCTGGTTGAATTGAGCCCAAACCAGGCTGCGGGGCCGAACAGGAAACTGAAACATACTGAAACAATGGTTGTTTCAGGGGGATCCCAATCGTGGATTATGATAATCCCCATGTGTATCGGGTATTACAGACGGCTGACAATAGATGAACATCACGGATATCCCCTTAGTAATCCCCCTTTTCCATTCCCATTCCCCCCCGCCTGTCAAATCTTCATTGCCATCCTTTCCCCAGTCGTCAAATGCCGTGAAAATGATAGCAAATACCCCTGAACAGGATATTTAGGCAAATTATCGGAAGTCATACTCAACTGAAATGCTGGGCCATTTCTTGACACGTTGCTGGGCCCTTGCATTCACCATTCACCATCTAGTGGCGACGGCGAGTGACATTAGCCCCAGATCCTGGTCGTTTTATACCCTTAGTTTTTGTGCTAACATGCCCCATTTTATCCATGATGGTTGGTTTAAATTCCCAGTAAACTGTTGGTTTTCTCCCGTTGTACTCCCGTTATACCAGGATATTGGGTGAATCAGCATGGCATCATCGCATCATCCCTCCAACAATTAGGAATTCGTGTCCGGATGTGTCCAAAAACTTTCATGTGGTTGGCAAACTCCTGGTAGCTCCTTGGTTCCTATATATTCAATAATCTTTAACAGAGAATATGGATGCCCTAATCGCAAAGAGCTCACTGATCCCTCTTAACATCTCCTAACTGGATCGACACTCCAAATCACCTGTAGTTAACTATAATCATGAATCATAGTAGCTTATATATATATATAGTTATAGTATGTTATTGTTCTAGTTACATAAATGTGAATCATCATCCGAAAATCAAAAAAAAAAACACATCGCCCATCTTCCGCTGAGTTTCCGCAGGATCTTCTTCTTGGGCTTCGGCTTTGCCTTCGGCGCCGAGGACGGCGGCGAGGGAACCGCCTGGGTCTCCTTAGAGGGCGCAGCGGCGGCCCGGGGACGCTCGGGGAGGCGGGTGGAAAGATTCTAGGTTTTAATGGGGAGTTCATGGGTTGTTTAATGGTTCTTAATGGTTTTGAAGATGTTCTTTGGGGTTCTGGAAAATGAGGATGACTTGTGCTGTTTCAGTGGTTTGAAATGGTTGATTGTGACCACCAAATACTTGTTGATCACTGATCTGCAAAAAGAGTTTCAATACGATGCCTGTTATCATTGATTCAAGCTATCAAGCTGGGATGAAGATGCTTTGAACCAAGCCACCGTTGCGAAGAATGGGAGACGGAAGTGCGAAATGACTTGGTATAATCATGGATGGCATCATGCCCAAATTTCGGTACCACAAAGGAGCATGATAGCTTCCAAAAGACTATATATCCAGACTTCTCATGGAACAATCTTACAATCACCCATGTCTCACCATGATCTCAAAACCTTGATCTTTGTTGCTGCGTTACGGCTTCTTCTCAAGCTGAATTCCATCATGTCACCCGTCCCTCCTCTGGTCTTTTTCGCGGGATCTGGACGGAATCCAAGTAGTACAGCCTTCGCTGAAAGGTAGCAGACTTGGAACCCAAATGTTTCTTGTTCTGGAGGTGATCCACCTGGGGGTGAACCATCCAGAAAAAGGCTCTGGAGTCATCTGGGTTCCAGGTATTTATACAGATTTCGCATGGTTTTCCTTGCTTCGAACGCCGCAAAGGGTACCCTAACAGTTCCATCCACCCTAAAAAGGTGGAAATGGGGCCCATGATTGGACGGGTTTAATTCAGGGAGTGTAATCTTCCAAGCATTGCGTTCTTGGTTCGAACGCCCATCAAACATGATAACATCATCAAAAACACGGAAACCATAGGAAACCACTGACCAGATCTCTAGAATCAAATCATACTTATGGATCTGGCTGAAATATCATAGTTGACCAAAAAGTCAGGGAGATTTCCATACCATGATAGGCTCGTGTCTAACATCGTGTTGACCTTCCAAGAACTCAACCAAATCACGAAAAAGATCCATGTCTACATGGCAAACCCAGTTGTTGAAGCAAATCTAATGATGAAAGTGTTTTCTCTAAACAATTTCTACCAGAAATGCTGATGTTATCGTCGGATGTAGTTTAAGAACTCCTTAAGTCATTTAGAAAACTTGAACCATACTTTAATTAGAACAAATGAAGATCGATGAACATCTCGTGGTTTCTTTTCCACTCCTGTCCGTCTCCGTTCCTCTGTGACGCCGCGATTCGGCAGAAGTTCTTCTCGTGACCCTCCAAGGGCAGAGGGTCCAGAAGTTCCTGAAGTGCAGATGGGGAGCTGTACCAGCCAAAAATAGCGACTGTGTGATGTTTAAAATTTGTTACGCAAAAAAAGGGGACTGGTTCAACTTCAATAGTCCTACTTAACCAGAAAAAACATAGGGGTGTGAGGTAGGATTTTGATGGATTTTGAGTTTCTTGAGAGCAACGGTTGTAGAGAAACTGAGTTCTGCGAGAGAAACACGGGGGTCCGGGCAACCATGGGGAAATGGGGTAAGCAAGACAATGTTCCACCATAACGAAAAGGCACTTGCTAAATGTTGGTAGTTTCCAATGACATGATCCAACGAAATGGCTACGCCAGGGACGGGGAAGCAAAAGAACTTCTGCCAAAATGCTGCCCAAAAAAATGGATATGGCTTGATCATGTTTGATCTAACATTTAAGGTTCCGGGTGATGAAATGTAAATCTGTTGATGCGGGAAAGAAATGGAGACGCTTCATGTTTTTGTTCACCTTCGGGTCCAAAACTACTGGGGCATACTGGGGAAACCACAGAAGGTAGTACCGTTCTTGAAACACGAGTGCAATAACATAAACAAGGAAGTGGGAAACTTGCTTTTAAAAATATGTATATATATATATATTATTGTGTATATATATATATACTACATTAATTTAACCAATGTTTATAGCAGGAAAGTACTATATACACCTTTCTTTGCGTGGTGCTATGTTTTTCCGGCAAACGTGAAAGGTTTCCACTTCCGTAGCACATCCTGACCTCAAGGTCTTCTCGCTCGCCGACCTGCCATGGTGTCCACTGGTCAACTTTGTAGCAAATAAATTGTCGTCCTCCTCATCATCATCATCATCATCATCATCATCGTCATATATCGTCATCATCATCGTCATATATCGTCATCATCATCATCATCATCATCATCATCATCATCGTCATCGTCATCTTCATCGTCATATATCGTCATCATCATCATCATCATCATCATCATCATTCATCGTCATATATCGTCATCATCATCATCATCATCATCATCATCATCATCATCATCATCATCGTCATATATCGTCATCATCATCATCATCATCATCATCATCGTCATCATCATCATCATCATCGTCATCGTCATCTTCATCGTCATATATCGTCATCATCATCATCATCATCATCATCATCGTCATATATCGTCATCATCATCATCATCATCATCATCATCGTCATCATCATCATCATCATCATCGTCATCGTCATCTTCATCGTCATATATCGTCATCATCATCATCATCATCATCATCTCATCATCATCATCATCATCATCATCATCATCATCGTCATCGTCATCTTCATCGTCATATATCGTCATCATCATCATCATCATCATCATCATCATCATCATCATCATCATCATCATCATCGTCATATATCGTCATCATCATCATCATCATCATCATCATCATCATCGTCATCTTCATCGTCATTTTCAATATCAGGATCGATGTCAATATCAATATCAATACCAATTTTCACACTTTCTGACTGGGGCTACTAATGTCTACAGTTGCGAAACAACACAATTGCTTGGTCAAGCCTGCAATATCAAACCAAACGATTGTGGCTCAGACTTGGGCTGTCAATTCATCAGCTTTTTGTTCACCATGGATATGTGTAGCATCTGAAACCTTCCACTTTGGGGAGCCATCAATTTCAAGCCATCCCCAAGCGAAGCGGCGGAGCCGGACCTGTTCCCATCGCGTTGAGAAGGTAAGGTTCATCAAACTCAGTTTCTTGGACCTCCAGCTTTGATGGTCAGGGCCAGGCTTGTCACAGCTTGTCCAACATCCCCCAGATCTTAGGCTCGGCTTCAGCTAGTGTTAAATCAGCCAAGGTCTGGTGATTAGGACCTCCACGATTCGTGGGATTTGCGTGTTTCAAGTGGATTGGTCTGGAATTGGGGTCATTCTGAGCTGAAAGACCCGCAACATCCAAGATAATGACTGAAAAATGTCTGTCAAATTGATGAATTCAACAAGTGAAACAACGGAGATAGAGTATCATATTTGGAAAATCTGGGGATTTGGGAAGTCCAAATGCATTCTGGGGACACCACTGCCCTAGCTCCCTACACTCCAAAAGCACGGCAGTCCCACCTCTCCATGGCTACTCGGGGCGAGAGGCCTTTTTGGAGGTATTCGGTATTCCTTTTTGCCACTTTGGACAGGTGAACAATCATTCTTGTTTTCTGATCTTACTGTTGCCATCCAAAGCAAGTAGAAATGCTCACATGTCCATCCTTTAGCCTCTAGTGATGCTTGTCAGTTTCAAGAGTGGTGGGGTGGTACAGCTTCTCCTGCTCTGCTTAGCTGGTTCCCAAGTCGCATTGCACCCCATGCTGAGAAACTTGAACCACCAATCAGTAGAGGGAGCCGAGATGCACATCCCTGGCCCGATACCAAACACTGCAGACTGTTCTGGATATTTCCTGTATAGATAAGATATTTGCTCAAGCACCATGGTTGCTAGGGATTGTGAATGCGTCATTGCTCGTTCGACCTGTGAATCGAAAGCCCTAATCCGTTTTCTGTTTTCTTCTTGTCATTTACCCTGATCTCGAATCTTGAAGTTGAAAAACTTTGGAAAAAAACACTTTGGGTGATCCATCATGATCCATCATCATCCCTCACTAGGGGGCAGCAACCCCCATCTGCCTGGCTGCTTCGTTTTCTTTGTGCTGCATCCGAAGGTGTGAATCGATAGGCCCCAACTGCCGCAAACGCCACCGGGAAGCAGCCCGGAGGAACCGAGCTGGACGGCGCTGCCAATGGGCAGCCAGCAAAAGGGAACAGAGGTACGGGAGCCACGGTCGCTTTCAACCAGGTGGATTTACTCCAAACTCGAAGCTTTATGCAATTTTATACGGCTGAGCAACCACTCATCCAAAAAGGAAAGAAAGAAAAGAAGTGTTCTCCACATTGTGGGTGGAAAAATCAACATCTTTGAAAACCCGTAACAACTGTGAGATGATTTGATTCACGTTCAAAAAAATCACACTTCGACTCCTGGCTGAAATGACTCCAACGACTCAAAGCTTAAGACGGTTAAATAGTGCCCAAAAATGGGGGGCGCACTGAAACACTCAGTGCCAAAATATCTGGTTTTTCTCCACCTTCCACCATTTTTGTGGAACACCATTGTTGCTGTGCTTTTGGAAAGCCGCGAAGCCGGTGGGTTTCAGACCCCAACACAGATCACGACCGTCTCAGTAGCCGCCGGCACCACCCAGGGTCCAAGGCTGTCGGAAGTGCTTCCCACAGAATTTCAAGCTGGACTCCTGTGGCTTTTTGGATAAAAAAAGCTGGAATCCTGAAGAAAAATAGGATGATTCTTCGGGAAAAACAATAGTTTAAGCTATAGATGGCCCGTGAAAGTAGATGATTTAGTATGTTGTAAAGATATGGTGATTTTCCATGTCGCAAACTGTTAACCCAGACATTTAACCTTCAACCATTGCCACTTTTGATGTGGAAATCATGAAACAATATTGAATTTGGATTCCCTATTTTTTGGACACCATCTTAATCTAACTTTGTGGAAAATGACCACATGTTTAAATTGCGGGTGTTTTTTTGTTATGTCCCATCCATGGTGCTGTTGGACATGTGTATACCCACCAAATGGCCCGATTTTGCATAAATGGAGCATCTGGATAAACGTTTGCCATTCTAATCAGCAATTCGGGAATGCTTCCAGGGAATGATTCCGCTTCAAACCATCCCTTTCTTGGTGAGAGCATCCTTGAGATTCTAAAAATCTGGCCAGAAACACATCGTAGAAATCATCGCTCATGTGTATGATCCAACCGCCCACTATCCCACATGTTTGCTGTCTTCACTATGTCTAGAGTCACATCCGGAAGCATCCAACTACTCTTGACGTCTCAGGTTAGGGGACCAGGATGCTTTGAAATAAAACTGCGCACCACCACTGATCCAGAAGGTCGTCAAAGCCAAAAGTCACTTTTTTACGATTCAAATCATTCACACGCTTCGGATCTCTTTTTTGGTCTATACAAACATATTATGGACTCTCAAGAATGTCCCAATAGTTTGTAGCTAAGAGTTCAAACAATATACCAAGCATCAGCAGTTTTTTTCTGGGAAAAAATATGGAAAAATGCTATATTTTTCTCCGAACTCCCTGGCCATTCCCGCAGATCGCAACGCAACGCCGGTCACCTCTTCAATTCGCAGCAGCTGATTGTACTTTGCCAGGCGTTCGCTCCTGTCGATGTGGATTGGTTTATGGGAAGATTGAAACCGGAAACCCCATATTTAGTTGGGAAACCAATCCATTGTTTTTTTTTCGGGGTGAACCATGTGGTTCATTGAAAAATGATGCCCAAATTCAAGAGTCATGCCCGAAAAGAGTTGGTCAAATCCGACGAAAATTGTGATGCTTTTCTTTCTTTAGAGTAGTAACCTATACCACATATGTGCCATCGTCAAGTTGAATGGTGAGGGATGGTCATCCCAGCATGAAATCTGGAATCCTGATAATGGGGCTTCATGAATTCCTGAAAATGGATTGAAGCTACTTGGAGGATCATCCCACGGCTCATCACTGGTAGTAACCCAGTAAGTCGTAAGTCCCATGCGGGTGTTTTTTCCATGGTTATCCCATATAAAGATGGCTTATAACATCTTATAACTATGGTTACTATGGTCAAAGGCCAAAAACCCATGGCTTTATACCCCCCAGTTGCAGGGTTTGCCAGGAGGTGCCATGAGGGGCCATTGCTAGCAAACCTAGATGGAAATTGCTGGCATTTGCCGCCCTATGGTGGCCTTGCAGTTCTTTGGCATATATTTTGTTGCTGCCATCCACTGCCATCCTTCTCCTTCTTCTTCACCGAAAATAATATCTCATCTT
Source organism: Symbiodinium sp. clade C Y103 (assembly GCA_003297045.1). Taxonomy (NCBI): domain Eukaryota; class Dinophyceae; order Suessiales; family Symbiodiniaceae; genus Cladocopium; species Cladocopium sp. clade C. The sequence goes on from BGPT01000071.1 coordinate 353,188, forward strand.
TGTCATCTCCAAATATCAAGCCCGCGTTCGTTGGTCAATACCCAATCATATTTCATATTCATGTCACATCAATGGCATGTCTCATCTCATTTTCTCCCCCCAACCTTGGGCCGCAGAAAGGACCCCCCCCCCACACGCCACCTGCAGGGTGCGCCGGTCTTCAGGTGCCCTGTGCCCAGGCCCACCGTGAGGTCCGCGATGAAGGTGTCTTCCGTCTCACCCGAGCGGTGCGACACGAAGACGCCCCACCTGGCTTGCGGGGGCCGGGGGTGAGACGAAGGTAGACGAAGGGGGTCAAAACCGGGGAAGTTGGGTATAAAACTCGGTCAAACTGGCTTTTGTTGAAGGTAAACCATGTAAAGCCTTCAGGGGAAAATGATGAAAGCGGAAACGGGCTGGGTTTTTACCCCTTGAGTGGGCTTGGGTCTTAAGACCACAAAATCCCACAAATGGTGGTTGCTTTGAGGGCCCAGAATGATACCCACTAGACCTGATGTTGACCTGAGATTAACAACACCAGAAAATATCTCTCAATACAAAGTGTCCGTTTTGCCAAAAATTGACAACCCCAGCCAGAGAAGGAAAAAACTTAGATTAACCTGAGATTAACATCTAATACAATAGAAAGCCAAGTCGGTTTGCAGGGCTTGACATACTTCCTCTGTGGGCTTTATGAGCTGTTTTAACCTCAGGTGCACATGAACGTTGCTTGCGTAATTAGGTACTGAGGGTGTGACCGTACGTATATGCCTAATCATCCATATCTATATCCATATCTATATACATATGTGATATCATCTGGAATTATGTACATAATTTGGATATCATATCATACAGCATATGTGTAGGATATGATATATGATTATGACTATATATATATATATACATATATACATATATGTATATGTATATATATATATATTCATTGGTATCATCATTTTTGCATCCCTATACTTTTCGTTCCTTGGTCCGCTGAAGTCCTCCCTCCAAGCGAGGAACTTGTTGTCCTTGCAGAGCTGCCAGGCCGCGATGCTCTCCGTGACACTGCCGATTTGGTTCACCTTGCAGTGCCCAGGGTCCAGGGACCAGCCTTGGGGGGAACCATGGGGTTTCAACCATGGGATTTAAGGGGATTTAACATGATTTAACCATGAAAAATTGTGATTTTTCATGAGATTTTAATGGGATTTAACCATGGGATTGATTGGACTTTCACCAACCATTCTTTGGGAATATATAGATAGATAGTAGATATAGATGGCAATGTGCGGATACCCTCTGGTACTCAAGAGTGGCAAGCTGGGAAATCCTTATAAATAGCAGTGTTAATCGGAAAATCATCGAACTAAATGGTGGATTTTCCAGCAAGCCATGTATCATTCCCAAAGGGTAACCAGAGTTCGATTTGTATTATGCAAAAGAAAGTTAGGATTGAAGCCCCTTATGCAAAATAAAACATTCAGCAACAAGAGCTTCGGTCACCAAAGCTGTCTTCACATTCCACTGGATTGCCCTGATGGTCTGGGTACCCCATGGTACCCCATTCCATCCACTGGTCAACATTTTCCTTATCAACATTGCCATAAAATTCCATGCGAAATCCCCATTGGACAAATCCAACTATCATGTCAAGTTGGTTGGATATTCCATTATATCCACCTTATTATCCCATGAATACTGGTTGAATCCCCATTCGGCTTCCCCTTCTTCACCAACGTCGCCGGCATTTGAAACTCCCCACCCAACCACTTCCGTGCTTGGCGAACCTTGAGGAGCATGGCATTCGTCGCCTTCTTGTCCAAGCCTCGGAAACAGCTGAGGTGAAACCTGCTTAAGTAGAGGTATCAAAGTTGTTGAAACATGTTGAAACACCAAATCTTACTAGTGGTCTTCCCTATTTATGGGTGGAAAGCTCATGATGTTCCTTTTTGGTCCCATTTGGGGTGGAATCTGCACTCTTCTAGCCATGGTTCGCCAACCTATGATGAAGCAGAGTCTAGGACGAGTTTCCCGAGAAGCGATCGCTAAAGGATGCCGAAGGTGTTCTATGAGGTCGTCGTCATGCGGCCAAAGCGTATGATCAGGAGCTATGGGTATCTATGGGTATCTATGGGCAACGTTTGCTCTCTTCCTACTTGTCACTGTTTCCTCCAATGCAGTGGAGGGATCCTTATAGAATTTCTTACATGTTCTTTCAGATCCTTCCATTCACTTCAAAACATGATAAAACCTGACTATTCACATCTAACACAAAGGTCAAAAAATGATTTTGGACAGTGCCAGTCTTGGGGTCCGAACTACAAGTTCTATGGCTATGGGCCCTGTGTGCAGTGACGGTCCCGTTGAGGCCCCCAGACCCATCTGTACTCGCTTGGTGTTGGTGCAATACAGATCATCGCCCACAATTTCCACCTGACAATCGGGCGCCTGATTGTGAACCCTAGGAATTCATAGGATTTATATAATGCGATTTAATGAGGTTTAGTTAGTGGATCAATTAAAAGGCTTTGGGTCAAGAATCGGAGAACCCGGAAAGTTTCACGTCACACAAACGCGAACCATTTGCCACTTGCAACTATTGATTCCTGGTGACTATCCCATTCCAGTCCAATTCCATCCAAATCCTGGATATATTCGCAGCCAAAGTACCGAAGTAGCTTTCAGATCTAAGGCCCACTCTTACTGATGGCTGAAAGCTATGCAGTACCAGAAACCACTGGATTCCTGGGCTTTGGCCATAAATAATCGCAGTTGGGGGGAATAAACCATACATAGATAAACCAACCGAAATTAGAAACCCTGGGAATCCTAGGGGAACCCAGCGTTTCCATATCTTGGAAACACGTTTGTATCTTTGGTCCCGCCTTGTCGCCCACGATAGCCGTGAGCTGCGCGTGGCCCTCGAAGTCCTCCTCTGCAAAGGGGTCCTGCCGTTGTTTTTTTCGGCCAATGGAAGGGGAAAATGTGGAAGCTTTTCCATTGAAAAGTTGGGGAAATGAACCATCAAACATGGGGATATAACTTATAACTCGTATTGTTTCAGAAAAAATCGAACTATTGAATTGTGTCTATAGAAACTTGGAGGCTGTACCCCAAAGATATTGCCATTTTCATGGAGAAAATGATGTTCTCAACCATCAGCTTCATTTAGTTTCAGAAAAAAGACATGTTTTTGTGTTCAAAAAAAACAAAAAAGAAATAAACAGTTTTAGAGCGAGAAACATGAGAAAATGTACCAAAAGAAGGATTAATGCGACCTTTGAGTTGACAGGTATGCGTCACCCTAGGTCAAATTCACCCACAAAATCAGTTGCGCTTGATAACAAAATGGACCCTGTGCGGATCACTAAATCCATGGGACTGGCACAAGGACAGTCTTGGAATCTGTTTGCTATTTGAGTCATTTGCAGCCATGACCACCCGAGAAAAAACGAATCAAGTATGTTTGCTGCGCATCAGGGAGCCAAATGAACCTTGTTTTGGGGTCTCCAGATGCGGAATACATCAAACTTCTCATCAAACTTCTAAGCCCTCACAACCTGGGTGTCTCTCCTACAAAGTACACCTGGAAGGATGAACGCCCTGGAAGCTTAGCCAACAAATTCGCAGTCCTCCAGCAGCGCAATGGGATAGGTGTCGCAAAAGTGTTTGTACAGCTTCACCTGGGAGACAACAAGGTGAAGCTAGGACCTTCCTTGGAGAAGTGGTCTATGGCCGAACATTTTTGGAAGTGGACCATTTTTCTTGATATATTGCTGCGATGTCTTTCCAAAGAAGCCAGTGACTCATCTGAAAGTCCCGGAAAAAAAAAGTCTCGGCATCGTAAAATAAACAAATGATCTCAACTTCTCCAAGAAAATCACTCCAGGATCCCGCCAAAAAAAGGGTGCTGTTGACCCAGAAGGATTTCCCTTGGTTCGCGCACCATCTCTTCTCGCGACTTCTTCTGTGATGCCTTGGGTTCCTTGCATTTGAAATCCAAGTCCTTGGCGGATTGAAAACCCAGCCAGAAGATGGTTTCCCGGTAGATAGGAGACAAGGAAATGACCATATTCATTTGGATGTTTGGGGGGAACAAATGTTGTGGCCTATTCATAAGAACGGGCTTGGCCACACCACATCTTTGTTCTGGCGCCACGTTTGATCACCAGAGGCTAGTTATACCCAAAAAAAATCCATCCGATGCTCCTCCAATCATTGGATTGGTTGAAGGGAACATTTTCACCGGAAACCATAGGGATTTTCCCATGAAATGGTTTGTGGTTTCCGGTTCCAATTTTCCACCAATCCAGTGATCCAGGTCCACCTGAGCTCCTCACATAAACTTGCTCCGTTTCCTTCCAAAACTCCGAAGATGCGGGATCCGAACCGATCAGAATCTTTCCCTTGTGCCCCGCTTGATCAATGGCTTCCAGCAGCAGCTGTAGACCCTGGTCCAAAAAAGCACTGGAGAAGGGACAAGACCAAGAGCAACCACAAAATATATCACAAAATATGAGGTCCTCAACTTGGAAAATGGGGACGAGGGCTGGTTTGTATACCATTTACAAGCACTGATCACCGCTGTTGCATCAACCAACCAGGGGTTGAAAGGACAGATTTGGTGCTCATTTCATTCATGTCTGGTACTAAATCATGATAAATCTTGATAACTTCCAATGTGTTTTTGTTTCGTGGTATCATAAGGCCTAATTTACCTGACATTGGAATTGGAATTCATCAACATGCACTTCTCATGTCTGTCTGAACTAACATTGGCATTCCAATGGGATCCCCGGACCAAATGGAGACTAAATGGATTTTCCAGCAAGCCATGAAGACGGAGGTGAACCGATGCTGCGACCTACCCATTTCTATTCTAACCTTCCCTAGATGCTGCGGCCTCCTCAGGGTCTGCCACCGCTGGCGCGAAGCCTCCCTCGTCGCCCACTGCGGTGGAATCTAGGCCTAGGAGTGGCCCCATGGCACTGGGAGGGATCTCAGTGACCAGTCTGTGGCATTTAAGCGTTGGAAATGAGGATGTCATGTGTGAAATTACCGAGATTTATAGGGATCTAATGGGATTAAAACTGGGATTGTTTGGGGATGCAATGAGATTTCACGGGATTTGATTTGATGGGATTTCAGGGGATTGATGTAATGCATGGGATAAAATTCGACATATTGGTATATATTGGTATCATATATTTAAATTAATTGGACTTGAGCAGTATCATCAAACAGGTCCCTAACCTTTGGGTGCAGCATGAAATTGGTTTTCGGTGGCTTTTCCTCAACAATCCGGGCACCATGCACCAGCAATGTGTGGCCCGGCAGATGCTCCCGGCCGTTCAGCCCAGGCACCGTACTTCTTCTTGATGATCGCTTTCAGGTTGTGATAGGTTTCGGATCCCAACTTCATGGCTTCGGCGAAGGTGGTCGCCCCCACTGGAATCAGGAAAAACTCCTGCCAGGAGAGATTTCACGCGCGAGTTTACTCGGTCCAAAACGAGTAAACTCGGTGGTTTCACTTTCAGACTTTGGGTCTCTCGATAGAGGACGTTGTTCATATGTTTTAAATGAAAGGTCGTCAGAGTCGTCATCTTTTTCACGCCATCATCATGCCGTTGGAGTGGAGAAATGACCCATCTCCGAGATCAACCATCCAGTACCACTCCCTGGTCCTGAAAGGCTAGGTAGTTGCCAGCATGGACCCCACCGTTGATGACGTTAAAGCATGGCACGGGCATGCACATGGGTGGCTTTCCAGCCAGCTCATTGATGTGCCTGGAGAAGCCGAACTTCTGGAAGGATGGGCAGCTTAAGCAGAGAAAAATGAGGTGTTCAAAGCGAAATTCTTTGACAGGTCATGTTCGTGACTCCTGTGGGTTGTATGGTCAACTGTTGGCAATACACTCAATCATAAACCCAACGTTGTTCAGGTGTACAAAACCCCCAGCAACAAATGTCCGCGGTGTTTCATGGGTTCACCGGGTTTGACCAAAAATATCGGATACCACCATGGGGCCAGTTCATCGTCAATATGATTATGAACCATCAAATTTAGATGCGTTCTCCCAAGATTTTTCGATGAACCCACAGTATACTAACCCTCCAAACAGATAGAAAAGGTTCAATCTATTAGTAGTTACTAGTTTTGTTTCTGCTAACTTCTAGTTTGACCTGGCTGTTGCTATACAGATATGCAAGATATAGATAATTCATGATAATTCCATGATAAGCCCAATTTCAGGTAAAAGCACCAACATTTACTTGGATTTGCATAACGGCATAAGGCCTCAAAAAGTTCTCAGAAAAACATTCCCTATGGTAATCCCCAAGATGAGTATACTTCCCATCTTGGGAAAGTCAGCCACATGACCTTAAACTTAAACCCAAGACAGTTGATGTTCCTATTAAACCCCCCATGAGGAATTTTCCCATGAGTTTGCTACGTTTTGGTCGTTATCCTCGTCGGCACCTGTACAGAGAGATGCCCTTCTGCGCTGCTCCGGCTCGGCAGCAGGCCATTGAAACACCTCGAAAAACACGACGTCGTTGGAGCCACGGGGAGATCGGGAGCGACCATGATTTTCCAGGGCTGGTTAATGGCATTGAATGGTGATGTAATGGGATTTAATGGTGATTTAATGGCATTTAATGGTGATATTTAATTGTGATTTCATGGGATTTAAGGGGATTTAACGGGATTAAAGAGGGTTTAACATGGTTTAACGAGGAAAAAATTGTTTGGAAAAAAGTCACTCAATGAACAATGCTTATTGATTGAAAATCTTGTGGTACAACAACCCCCGTTTTGGCAGCTTAAAGATAGAATCAAAAAGAAGCCGTGGTGACTCCCCCGCTTTTCATGCTTGCCTTCCCAAAAAAAAAAGAAATATGCTTGTCTTTCCCCATAACCCATGGTTTAAGCCACCATCTTTGATGCTTCCCCGGCCGCCGGTGAATCCCCCCCATCGTTGGTGGGTGCCTAGGATGGCATTGGCCCCAAGGTTGGTCTTGTTCTCGGTGCCATCCAAGTCTAACATCACCTTGTCGATTGCCGGCTGATCCGCAGGGTCCTCAACGGTGGACCTGTTGGGGTCGATTAAAAAAATGGCAAAAGGGACCAAAAAAACCTGTTGAAACTCTAGATCTTGACAAGAGATGGTATAATGTATATAGCTTATGATGGTTCATGGTGTTTCTTGTCAAATGAAATGCGTTAAACATAAACAGTAAACATATAGATGGATTCTTACTAGATGATGTGGTGACTATATGAGAGTTCATGATGTTTGGGTGTCTGAAACGGATCCTCCCGATCTCCAGGATGAATCATTATCTATATCCATCTATCCAACCATCATCTATCCGACCATCATCCAATCTACTCTACTCTACTCTGATCTATCTATCAGTCTATCCATTCATCTATCTAGATCATCCTATCCACATCTATATGGAGGTTTACAAAAATGGGGGCACCCCCAAATCATCCATGTTTAATGGGAGTTTCCATTCTGAACCATCCATTTTGGGTACCCCCATTTATGGAAACCTCCATATCTATGTCATTCTATTTTCCATTTAAAAAAACGCTGGCGCTCCTTGCCCAGCAGGGCTGGCGCAATCTTGGACTTCACATTGTCCACCGCCTTGGAAACGCCTAATTGGGCGAGCTGGGAAAATTTGGAAAGCAACCCCCCAGAAAAACGGGGAAAGGTTCAATTTGCGAATGTACCACAATTTGAGTCGAATTCTGCTTTGAGGGGTTCTATTGCAATATTATATAGTATTTTACAATGTATAATTATACACATATGTAAGTATATGTATATATATATATATATCGTAACGTCACTTAAATCTGTTTGGCACTGGTCACATGCCTTTCCCCAAGTTGTTTCCGAAAAAAAGATCCTCCCACCATGGCACCATGCCACGTGCCATCTAGTTGGTTTACCCAAATATCCCAGTAACTCCCGTATATATATATATATACAACTTTCTGATTGCATCCTGTTTGTTGATATGCTTGGTTGAAAAATAAACAACATGTTGACTAGCTGGTTTAGACATCACTAGTTGCGTTATCTCAATTTGTCATGTTCAATTCCCACTTTGTTTCTTGCTTGAACCACAATGTTCAATGGTTCAAGCACCATTTTTGTTGGGTCCGTTACTGCTTAAACCACCTTTGCTGCTTCAAACACCATGTGTTGCTGCGAAAATCCTCATGTTTCATGGTAGAAATCATCATGATTCTTGGCGAAAACGTCACATGTTCCGTCATTGTTCACGCTCAACCCGTTGTTTTTTCCCATTGATTTTCCAATGGTGTCCCATGATTTTATCAATTACATTCCAATATGTTTGATAGTGAAAATCCCCATCAATCCCCCATTCATGATCAAAAAATAAAACACCATCTTCAGTCACGCAAACCAGTGTTGCATCCAGCTATTTCCCAAGAGATGTCCCATAGATTTTCCATAGATTTTCCCTAAAGATTCATATCATTCTCCAATTTCCCATAGATTTTCCACAGAGTTTTCCCTCAAATTTCCCATGAAAATTGCCCCAGCGATCTCCACCGAGACCCAGGGCCCCCGCCTTTGCCCATGTAGTCGCTGCCGCCATCCCGCAGCTCACAGGCCTCGTTCTCCCCGGTGCTGGCCCCGCTGGGCACGGCCGCGCGGAAGGTGCCCTGTTCGGTGGTCACCTCCACCTGCCGGGGAGGAAAGGTGGACCTGGGTTTTTTTTCTTGGGCAAAAGGGTGATTTCACATGATTTCACCACGAAAAATGGTGATGTAACAACTAAAAATGGGTGATTCAACCAGTAAGCGGCAACAACAGTTGTGATCAGCTGTGAAGTGCTGTGATTTCACGATAAAAAATGGTGCAGTGGTGGATTAAACCAGTAAAAATGGTGACTTAACCCGGAAAAATGGTGGATTTAAGCAGTAAAAAAAATGGTGACTTAATCAAAAAAAAGCAACAACAGAAGTGGTTGTTCAACTCCCAAAGATGAGTTGCCAACAAAAAGTTGAGCTATCACTAACCAACAAAAATGGAGGATTTACCCGCAAAAATGGCGGTTGAACTAAGCAAAGCCAGAAAAAACATTGGGATTGACACAACAAAAACAAGCGACTGTTCGTCCAACAAAACCATGATTTAGCCCTGCATAGAGGATTGGAATTTAGATGAATTTACCGGCAATGAGGAAAGAATTGGATGTGTGGGGATTTCACCAGCCAACATGATGCCAGAGTATTCTGTGCTGTTGAGGGATGGTTTCCCCCCTGGCCCCAGATATGTGGAGGGAATTGGCCAAGAAGTTTGTCGAGGCATACTTCGCCAATTTCCCCTCCTTGTGGTTTGCTCATTTCCCTACAGGTTGGAGCAATGTCTGAAGATTGGGTAACCCTAAATCCATTGCAGAATGATCATGTTCCCTATAAAATGAACATTCGGGAGTATACAGCGTTTTCAGACACACCCATTTGTTGTTGTGCTACATCCTCGCATCTTCCCCGCCTCCACCGTGGGGTTGCCGCGGCTGTCGAAGACTTGACGGGCGTGAAGCTTTTGGATGGGCATGGTAGACCTGTACCCAGGCTGACCATTTTGCCCATGGTTGTCCCCACAAAAATCGATGGCTTACGGAGGGAAATCTGAAGCAGGAAATCGCATGTGAGTAGCATGTAAAGGTTCCCAAAGTCAGGCACGTTCTTCCTGACAATGTCCAATGTCTGTGACATCATCCCATCCCATCCCATCCCGCCTATCAAAGGCGGTGTCCAAGGTTTTTGAGGCGCCAAAAAAACTCTGCGGTCATGTGTTTTTGTGTTCGAAAAACTTCCAAGATAGGATGGCACCCAAATATGGGATACCTTTCTGGACCAACAATAATTACTGGTCATTCTGCGTATAAAATCAATGTTCATCCATGTTGGGGCGTTCTTAATTTTGACCAATAGACACCTATCTTTGGCGAGGTCAGACACGGGAGGGCAAGCGACCACCTGTTTGTGATATCCCCGTGATGTTTGGATATCTGTGGGATGATATGGTTCAAAATGACCCAAGGATACTAGGGAGATTTAGGGAGCTGTGTTGTCAAACTTGTATCGGCTGATTCTTTTTCCCCAAGTCTCACCCATCTCAGAGTGGTGAGGTTTCACCCACTCAATACGCACCTCTGACCGCACGCATTTTCCGCGGCAGCTGCCGTAACTCGCTCTCCACGACCCGACTTGTCGTCAGGGTCACAGGGTTTCGACGATTCAAAAAGCGATCACATTGATGGCCGATTTCGCCACCGACATGAAATCTCGCGACTCTTTTGGTCGTAGTTCAGCAGATTTTGGATGGCAATTGGGTGATTGACACAAAAGTGAAAGGATGACCCTCTGGAAAGGAAAACAAATGCCTTGTTCCGGTTTTCCTATGTTTTGCCTGGAAATCCTTTTGTGATTTAGGTTCACAGGGGTAGCTCCAAAACGTCACTGGCAACAAGATATATCACGCAAGGAATCGCCACCCTTCAAGATTTCAAACGAATGTTGAGGAGGTTGGACCTGTAAAGCAAATCTGAGGGTAGATTCCGCATGTCCAAAAAAACACATATCAATTGGGAACAATATTGATCATTCCAAGGCAGGTTGAAAAAGTAACGAATACAGCAGTGTTTGAGGTGGGTAGCCCCGTTCCAAAAGAGCAATTTCACAGTCAATGCCATGGGAATCCCAAAAATGTCACTTTTTACAGGTCTGAAGGGATGTGGCGTGTAACGACGTGGCCAAACTTTAAGAGATGACGCAGATGTTGGCGTTGCAGGTGCAATCCTTGGTGCGGGATGACTCTCGTGCCCGTCACACTGGGGAATAATCTCATTTCCCGTTCATATGAAACACGCCCGTTCTATGGTCCCAAAAAAATGTTTTGGTCCCCTATTACTAAACCATGGTTTCTAGTTGCTGTTTAATGTGAGGGAATGACGATGATCCCTGATTCATTGGTTAATGGAAATATGTACCCAACTTTTGACTTAGTGCCCCATATTGTACATAGTTCTATATATGATATCATGTCATGGCAAATTACGTCATACTATATTATATCAGATCACATCATATGATACTATATGATAGTGTATTACATCATATCATAATACATGTATATGTATATATATATATATTAGTATATGATGATAAATACCCTATACATGTATAGCATAATAAGAATAGTGGTAAGTAATAATAACAAATAGTAATGTTAAGTAATCATAACAATACTAAATTATTATCATAGTGATAATAAGAATGATAATAACAATAATTACAATAATGTTACATCATATTTGTGTATATCATTTAATTGTATAGAAAAATCAATAAAAAACATATACCCCAGCAGCCTCATCCTCCACCCAACCTGCCCCGCTTCGCTTCTACCAAGCTTCCCCTCGCACCATTCCCCGCGCCGCCGCTTTGTCGGCATCGGATAACTTCCAGAGGTCCTCCCTGACACCGACGTGACGCAGAGCAACAGTCGACCACGGATAGGAAAGGATGGAAAAGGATAGGAGTGATGATTGATAAAGTGCTTAAATGTGATTAATAATGGTTGATAGTGGTTAAATATGGTTAATTATGATGTACCCTCTGGGAATCAAAGATTTTAGACGAATTAGTTGGGATTAGTGGTATCAAATGGTGTTTCTAATGGGATAAATATATATATATATAGCAGGAAACTCATCGAACTAAATGGAGGTAAGCAAACATGGCAATGTGGGAAGTCCACTACAAATGGAGGCTTTCATGGGAAAACGATCTATAAACGGGTGAATTTCCATTGCCATGTTTGATTTGCGGGAAATCATTGGGGAAAATCCGATTGTGACAGTTGCTGGAGACATGCAGTCGCTTGAAGGCGTAAATGAAATACGGCAAAGGATGCCAGAGGTGTCAAAGATATCCGCAAAGAGTGATCATGTCTGAAGTTGTCCATGTTGTTTTCAACAGTCCGATGGTCTGCCTCCCACCTCTAAAGCTATGGGATTCTCTTGGTAGGCATTATACTAGGTTGAGAAAACTTAACTTAACTCATATATAGTGCTAGGAAGTTTCGGTACTTGGGAAGATTTTGGAAGCGATCTTCTCCAGGTACCATCTCTACCAAAATCCACTTCTGAAGAGTTCCACCTTGCTTTGAGCGCAAGCTCCAGCCGTCCCATCCCCGCATCCTTCGAACCACGGGGCCTGTAATAGGGCCACATCACGTCATCACGATTGGAGCTGTGTTTCATTCCCAGACCTGATGGATATCAATCGTTAACTGACGGTTTGGGGCCCGGGGGTTTGGATTCCTGGGGATATCCCATGGTCGTAATCCCCTGTTCATAATCCTGGAATTCCCACGAACCGGGCCCCAAACCATTTACCATGGGTTGCTATGAGAGTGGTCTTGCCATTTGGGGCTGCACTTCTCCTAAGGAAAATCGGCCGAAAATTGTTGGCCAAGCTTTGATGGCTTTCCCTTGGAATGTCGAGGTGGGCTAGGTTCTTGATTTCAACTGCCATCCATACAACATGGTTCAGTCTGATTGGATCTATCAAGCAACGATGCCAAAACGGAACATTGTGAGTCTTAGCGGAGAATCATTCAGGACTTCCTTGCTACTGTTGGGCGACGATGGATCCCAAATTGGGTCTGGTTCCAACTTTAAAACCTGCAAATGGGACTGCACAGTTAATCTACCTCTTGCCGGTATCGCATCAAATGGGGCGTCCAACCTTATGGAAAACAACAACAATCAGTTAGTTGAGAACCTCTTAGCAGAGCGGCTCCATTTTTGCTCGAAACGCCCATAGCTCCTAACAGCTGCCTCCATTCACCACTGGATAGACACCGCGAGTGACCAAACCGCCGCCCTTTTTTGCCGAGTCGCAGTGCCCCATCTCATGTAGAATCACTGGATACAGGTAGAAGGCCTGGCCCATCTCCGCAGGGTGATCCCCAAATCTACCAGAGTCAGTTGCATCACTGCAACATGCACCTTTAGGGTGAAAGGTGAAATCAAGTTTACACGACATGCCAACAGTGCCATATATCATCCCTCAACCCGCGAGAAATAAAGGAAAAGGTTGCAGTGAATCTCAGGCATGTCTATGTATGGCAACCAGAAGCCTGTCTCTTGATCTTTGAAAAGCTCCTCCAAGTTGACCCAGGAATATCTGCAGTGACCCAGTGTTGAACCTCACCATTATGGCAGTCTTCCGTGATGTGTCGGAGTACATTCAGCAGATTTGTGTATTTGACGTTGATTGGATGTCTGTTTCTGGTGGTCATCTCATTCTTGGGCATCCCTCTGGATGTGCAGAAACTGCCCATTGACTCTGGTGCTAAACGTAGGGAATGGGGGAATATGGGGGAATAATCCAATCCACAACTATTTTCACAATTATCCCATGCTCCCATTCCCATCTATTCCCTATGTTTCGCATCAGCAGTCAGTTTTTACCCCATCCAAATGGCCTTGCGGAACCTCTCGGGCTTCCTCTGGCTGCGCAAGAGCCAACGTTCCGAGGAATCCAACCTCAGGGAACTGCCAATGGGAAGTGTGGAGCGATGTGGATAGTATCAATGGAGCTATGTATCTTAATACGTGTCCATCTTTGTGGATAGTATCTATATATAGTACTCAAAATGTATCAAATGTACAATCATTCTATCACATGTTGGATGTGTGCATTATGTACATATTGAGTCATTGAGACATAATTTGAAGGTCTGACCAAGTTGTTGTGAATATCTGAATATCTCCAAATACCAACTAGTCATCAGCTCCAAAACTTCCTGAGCCCCTGGACACGATGCCCTGCGCGGAAGCCTGGCGATCCCGAGGTCAACATGGCCAGCTGTCCATGCAGATGTGTAAATATCATGGATTCTCCGTATATCTACATACATAAAAAATAATAATGATATATACGGAAAATGATATATATGGATTTATATTATGTATATAATAAATATACATACATTCTAATATCGATATGCATCTGCATTATTTCATAGTCAATATCTATGTATAAATCTAGATATGTGTAGGGCTTTGTTGGATCCAGCTCCCCTCGCCTTTGCCAGTTGCCCGCCCGGAGATGGCGTCGCACCCAGCGGCTGGAAGGACACCTGCAGCCGCGCGTGCAGCTCGCTGGTCCTTGAGCGGGGAGGGCGTAACGGACTGGGAGGTTTCGTTGGTTGAAAAAAATGGCGGGTTCCATACATGGGGGATCCCCAAAATGGATGATTTATCCTGGAAAATCCTCTCTAAATTGATGATTTGGGGGTATCCCCATTTTAGGAAACCACCATATGGGCTTTTTGGCAATCCCCAGAAAAATGATATAGATTGGTAGAATCCGACTAAAGTATAGTGATAAGTCACTTTTCCATTTCCTTAGGGCTACCATAAACTGAAAATATGATGGGGAGGTATGGGATTTAAGCAACTACATCTGAAATGAACCAGCAAACAAATGGATTTGAGCGACCAAAAAGTCTGTTATAGGGTTTTAGCAAACCAAACATGGGGATAAAGGTGGAGAAAAAGTCTGCCGAGCATGTGATAATTCTGGGATTGAGGCGGAAAAAAGAACTTCTGCAGAAGCAAAGGGCATCATCTTCACCCAAAGTTTAGGGGTGAAGGTTGGTGTGTTATATGAGGGGGCGGGTGTCTACAATTACTTCACCTCAAAACAGCCCCTAAAGCACAAGCCTCGCACGCATCTTGTGTCATCACAGTCTCTCTTTAAGTTGTTGATTTGCATGTTTGGGTGTGGTTGTCGCTCACGTTTTGGTCTTTGCTTTCCCAGCATCGTTGAATCCATTCATAAACGACAAATTTGCAAACATCTATATCTCTGCTGCCGCGTGTCTTTGGACCACCCCATTCACAATTCCCCCATAATCTCCAAGAACAAGGAGCCCGTACATTTTAGACTTACCCAAAAAACGCCCAAAGTTTTCCCGGAATGGTAGATGATGGTTTTCCCATCATAGACCTCCAATTGCTAACCAATTACCCTTCAGTAAACTAACATAGCCATTTTTCAAGTTCAAACTTTCCTATCTTTTTGGGGCGTACTATACATTCATATAACACTGCTGGCGTTTCCGCCGTCGCGCCGTTCCGTTAGAAACCCAGGCACCGTTGAAACGTGAGACCTGCCGGCGTCGCTTGATGGTGAGGTTAGTTATAGTGTATGGATTCGGTAGTTCGGATTTATGATGTAAATCTATGGGCTTTTGTTTGATGGTAACATTATTTGGGTGAATTTGTGGTGAATTTCAAATGAATCTGTGATGGTTAAAGTCCCTCCAACTAACATAGACCTGGCCACTTGTTGGAGGGTTGGAAGATTAGGCTCAACATGCATCCAGTACAATTGGACGATTTTCAGGGTCTAATTGTTGGGAGGGCCGCTGTACCCAAAAAAGACTCGCGGGTCTCTAAAGGCGCCGTGCGGACTGGGGCATTAAAAGTTGAGATGCCAGGCAATAAACACAGAGATGTCATAAAACAAACATTTAGAACCAGTAAAACCTTCCAGTAGGAAACTGGCAAAGAAAAAAAACACTCAGACTGAATACTAAGTGCCAGAATGGGGAAGTCACGCAAAATCCACAATAACCCTTTATCAGATAGTTTTCCCTATTAGGAAGTGCAATTTTGGGGTAAATTGCGGAGAAAAAACATAATTGGTCTGTCCCATTGTATCCCCATATCATGGCATATTCCGATTGCATGCACATTAATTGCACCACAATGATCAGTTTTTATCATACCTCCATTTTTGTTGGTTTAGGGCAAAACAAATACTGTAGATAAGCAATTTTGTGTTGCTGCTTAGTCATCTTGCTTCTTGATTGTTAGGATATAGATGTATAGCCATTTTGGAGCAGATAGAACATGGAAATGTCAAACAATCCTCACTGAAATGGGAATATTTCAGGAAAAAATCAACAAACAAGATATTCAATCTACTTCAGGATTGTCATGTATTATAGTTGTACCAGCTCTTTGGACATCCTACAAGTGTTGTTGATTTCCTCATCCGCTCCAATGTGTCAATGGTGAACCAACCATCATATAATTGATGCTCAAATCCCACTGAAATCCAATTAAATATTAGTTATATCCCATTGAATCCCAGTTGTGTCCAGTTAAATCCCGTTAAAGTCCTACTGACATCCCACGAAATCTCCATTTAACCACATCAAAATTCCCAGTGACTTCCATGAAATCCCCATCAACTCCCATCGGCTGGCGACGTTCGTCACGGCCTAGTACCTCGGCCCATTGCTGTATGGCTTCATCGATCTCCGTCAAAGTTTCGCGGCGGTGAGCACCTCCAGGTGGGCTTTCGCTCGTTTACATCGGCTAATGATGGATAGCCTCTGGTAATTAAACGGTTTGCGACATAGAAAATGGCCATAGAAAGTTCGTGGATTTCCCCATTAACAATGGTGATTTCCCATAGTGATGTTAGTTTACCAGAGGGAAAATCATGAGACCCAATGATTGGATAGTGATTCGCCCATTGTTTTTTTTGGGGGGGAGAGATGATGAGAACAAAAAAACAATGATACAAGCCCATTTAGCCAACAATGGATCAATGATCCCCACCAACCATTGTCAATCTGCCTGCTTCGTACGGTCAATCATTACTTTGGGGAAATACATGGAAATACGATTTATCTCAGCGCTCACTACATCACCTTCCTTCGAGTTGGGAAAATCAAAGTAAAAATGATATATAATCAAAAAATCCTTGCAATAACAATCAAGCTGGGGATTTATTCTCATTTTGATGATAATTGGTATACAGTAAAATCACCATTTTGGTAGGTCAATATGCTCATGTTTGTTGTCTATACCTATCAGGTCCCTACTGCTGCGTGCTTGAACCACCCATCAAAAAAAGAAAGTCAATCATCACACTCTTCAGGGAGGGAACTAGAAAGTATCCATGAAACCTCCAAAACCAGATTGCTATGCCAATGTTTGTCGATGTTCGAAGGGAAAAAATCCGGAACCAACTGAGTTTCCCCCAGGCACTTGGACCATTTTGGATACGACCTGTGCTATGACTGGCACCAGTTCCGGGTGCCTTGCAAATAGCCTGGCAGGGCTCCGACGGCGTAGGTGACCAGTGGGCCCAAACGCTGTAAGGCGCCGCCTGGGAAGGGGTGACTTCACCGTGATTCATGGGCCGATTCACCATGAAAAACATTGGGATATACCCTGTGGTGAATTAGACATAGCCATGGAACATGGCCCATTTATAGATGATTTATGGTGATTTACCTCTTAGAGATTGCGGTTTTCCATGGCTATGTTAAATAACATAAACAACCAGAGGGTACATATAATTGATACTAATTGATGAACGATGGTTCATAGATGATTATAGGCTTGGTCAAGTTGGAAGTTGGGTGGTTTCTGAGGAGTATGGTCATCTTACCATCGTGAATAGGATTACCCAATTGATGGGCAATCAAGACAAACCATGTGGGACAACAAACCATGTTTTGACCATAGCACCAGTTTGGTGTTTGTTCCCAAAATAGGGTGCCCCATTCCATCCGCTGCTTTAAAGCCGCATTTTCCCCATTGCCCTTTGGGGTGTATACCGCATTTTCAGACACACCCATATAGGGCCCACCTCAACTGTTTGTCGGAGAATTGCAACGTTTAGACAGGAGTCGAGTTGAAAGATAGGAGTTGTGTAGTCAAAGTTGATAGGAGTTGAAACTGCTAGTGGAAGTGGAGTTGGTCAGGATTGTATTGAAGTCCTGGGGTCCTGGATGAGAACAATTGCAACATGGTTCTGCTTCCGCGGACAACCATCTGGGACCATCTATATACAGTTCTTCAGGCTTCGCTTCAAGAATGCATAGATTTTGACCCATCCCCAGCCCCAATGGATTCCGAGTAAGATCATTTACACACCTTACACATTCTCGGATCCTTGTTGCCCAAAAAAAGGTTCGTTGGAGGCCCAAGGTGAAACACAACGCAGAGACGATCCCACCAGATTTCGATTCTTGAAGTTGTTCACCAAAAAGTGATGTTTACCTCATATCCCATTATGTATATAAATATATAGTCATCCCCAAGAATGAATGATATGCAAGTTAAGTCCGACAAAAATGCTAGTAAATTAATTCGTGGTAAATTACGTGTCTATCTTTTTGGGGAGTACTATGGTATCTTTTATGACTTCATTGCAAGGGATTGTAATCCAGACACTTACCGTGTGCTGGGGGAATCATTCCACTGGGAAGCCCAAGTCTTGCTGGCTATGAAACTTGGAGTGGATATCACCATTTCTTACTAGATCATTTCAATACTCAACGTAATTTATACATTTTTATACATATTAATACCCGAACTCTCAACTTGTCATTCACTATCACCATTTTCTTAAATCCTCTTGATACCCCAATTATTCTTATTCAACATCACCATTCAAATCGTTACTTAAAATATGTGGATACCAATTCCCCAACTATTAACTTAGTGAATATCTTTTAGTAGATGCTGTACCATAATTGGGGGGTTGTCTGAAAACATGGTAACCGAAAGTCCACTGGTTTATCATCACTTTCCCACTGAAACTGCTGTTTGGGTGTATCCTCTACGAGTATTTTTGGAACCATCCAACTATAATACTAAGTTGGTTGGTCATATTGTCTCCCATAGTATGTCAGATCTCTATTATAGCCTCTATATTCGCATCTACTATCAGCATAGTCAGTTATATCTCTTTAATTATACATCCTCATCATATATCCCCGTCGTCATCATCATCATCATCATCATCATCATCATCATTGTAAATGTCATTTGGAAGGTCTACCTCATTTTCAGACAGGATTTATGCCATTAGTACCCAAGACTATTCTCATTATATCCCATTGTATATATATATATATAGACATATACATTGTATATTATAGATCTATATATACCTATCTATTAAATAATGATAAACAATACTGTATAGATACTATATTATATAATGTATATATATACTTATTATATCATGTATATATTATATAGAAAATTATATTTATATATATAATTACCCCCATTCTATGCCCATTTTGTTAAAGGTCACCAGACAACCGAGGCCCAGCCCACCTGGCACCACATCCCCCTGGGCATCGTAGCGCTGCGCGGTCACCAACCCTTTGGTGGCCGCGTCGCAGACGCCGGTCTCGGGGGGTGGATCAATGTGGAGCCGCATCTTCCATGGTTCAAGGACGTTTATTGGGATAGAATGGGAATATATCATGTAGGAATATATCATGGTTAGGATATATAATATAAGGAGATAATATAGAAATATATCATAACATATTATATATCATCATCTATCATATATAACGAACAACTGGATTGGATATCATGGGATGTAATGGGATACCATCCTTGTTGATTTAACATGGCTATGGGAAATGACCCATTTAGTTCAGTCATGTACCTATAAAAAAATGTTGTTTTTCCAGTTCGCTATGTTAGTTTACCGGAGGGTACCTGGTTTATAAAATGTTGCTGTGGAAGAGAATTCAAAAAAGCGTCACAGATAATCATCCACTAAGATAAAAATATCGACCGAATCATCCTACCAAACAAGATAATTCCACACCTGCAGTGTCCTTTTCTAATGTTCACGTTTTGTTTTTCACCAAAATCAGATACTTCTGGAGCTTTCGGGGATTGATAGTTGGGCCTATGGGGAACCCATCCTCACGACTCATTTCCCCAACGGTCCTCCTTCAAACCGCTGAAGCGTTGAAATTCTTTCACAGCCTCTTCCTCGCATGGAAACGAAAGTGTCTTTCCCTGGGGAAACCACAACACTTAAGGTTTACATCCTGAATTTGAAGCAGATATATATATAATATATAATATAAAATATATATATATATAATATATATATATATATAATATTATATATATATATATATGTGGAATATCCGCAATTTCAGTTTGAACCTGAGATGTGTCCCTTGGAGATGGTCAAACCACTTCCTAATTCCACAGCCGCCCACTTTGGGAGATCTCAACCCACCCTTCAGCTGAGCAGCTGTGACTGTATCAAAGATTCCCGTGCAGCTCGTTTCCTGGTTTGGTCAAACCAGGCTAGATCGGAGTCCACTCAACAGGTGATGTGCATCTGCTGGGTATGTCCCAGTGACTTCTCGGAAAATTATGGTGCCATGGCAGTTGTGCCGTCAGCAAACGCTGGGGTTCCTGTTGATGTCAGGAACAAGACTCGCACACTGATATGGAAAACGACTTCAGTTGCCACCGCAAAACCATGCCCCACAACAAAAAACTGAACTCACACACCCAAGTCCCCCTCCATTTCGAAGACACCAATGGCCGCCTCTGGATCAAAATCCATTGAATTCCCCCAATTTGAGGGGCTCCACCTTGGGTCCCAATATGTGTGTCCCATGAACAACCATGGTTTCTTGGGGTTGAGGGCTGAACCAGGGATGGGATAAGATCCTGCTAACCGGCAAAAGATACCGGTTTTCCACCGGCCAAGAGACTGGCAGGTAGCCCAGCTGAAAGAGCGCCTTCTGCAGTTGCAAGACCTGGAGAGCCGAGGCCCACCAGGGACACGGATACGGAACGATAAGGACCCTGAAGCCGATCGGGTTTTTGACGCCCCAAACAGCCGGATTTCCCCAACTCATTGCAACTTTGGAGAATCTCCCAATTCTACGTATTCACTACATTAGAATCGCCTATCAGCTTCAGTATATGACCTATACAAAAATGGTAACTTGTCAACAACCCACATCTACATATGAATATGTATATATGTATAGATACATAATGATACATGTATTGCCAATTAGGATACAATCATCCCATACAGTATTTGATCATCCGCAGTATCTACTCCATCCAAAAACGGTACCTCCGAGCTGGCACTGTGGAGCCGAAGGGTGCCATCATCCTCGAACCAGGGACCTACCAGCACCTGCAGCATTGAGCTTTTTGGTTTGGGGATGTGGTTTTCCTTTATTTGGGGACTAGGGACCAGGGATGTGTTTCAAGAAAAATGTATAGAGTTCCCTAAATAAATGGATCATCGAATGGTTGAATTTTAAAAAGTCCATAGATCTTCCTGGCTCCCCATCAAGAAAGCCCTTTCCCATCCCAAACCCGTTGGTGCTGTGGGTATAAAACCCTCCAAACTTGAAAATTGTCATAGAAGTAATGTATCACAGTATATGATTGGAATGAGGCCACACTGAAACACCTGGGATTGAACACTGGGAAACTGGCACGTGTGACCTGTTGAAATTGGCATGTGATGCTCAGCTCAGGAAATTATGTTGTCACATGTTGACCAATCCCAAGCATTCGATCACATGGGGACGTCGAAAAAGGATAGAATGCAACATCTGGGTATGTCTGAAAATGGTGTATACCCTCCCAAGTAGCCATTTCAATATGGAAAAGGATGGAAAAGATGCTCATCCATTGGAATTAGGGGTTGCTATGTATCATCCAGATTATTCCATTATATCCCCACTATGCATTTGTTAATGGTGAACCTGATGATCGACCATCAAATTTAGGGGTAGCCTATTTTCAGACAAACCAAGCCATAGGATCTTGCAACCTGAGTGATGAATACGATATCTGTCACCTCTAAAGATGACACTGTATTATTCATCCCCAACTCAGGCCCATTTAGGTATGTGTCAAAACCTTCGGTGCCAAACAAATGGATGCTTTACTGCCACGAATGATCAAAATCATACCAAGTCCATGGATGACACCAATCATTTTTCGGCCTATCATAGTGTACTTAGGATGCTTCCTTCACTGGGACACAAATCTGAGCGCCAGACAGGTGCTGGCACTGGAGTATCACCCTCAGGATTCAAGGTTTCTTCAAGTGGGCGACTCCAAAATCGTCCAAGATTTGTCTTGTTTTTTGGGGAGAGACCAATGGTTTGGCGGTACAGTGCCCAGTACTGATGTATGGGGGCCTTGCGCCTTTTGGATATTGACTCAAGCAACAAAAAGGATTGTTTTGACACCAAAACCCGTTGACCCCAGTGTGCAAATAAGCAAGGCCGGTGACGGCGTGGTGGATGGGGAAGATGATTAGAAGACTGATAAACCCAGCGGATTTAAGCGCTTCGCAAACTTCTAAAATTGATAAACACATGATAAAAATGACACTGTAAAACTACGGGATTTGGAGGCACCAAACTTATAAAACTGATGACTGATACCCTCCGGTAATCAAACATGGCAATGGAAAATAGTCCAGTTGTCATTTTCTCATTAAAGCCTCCAGTCAGTTCGCCGATTTCCCAGCCACGTTTGATTACTGGAGGGTAAATCACCGTTAAATTCCATTAAAAACACAATTTTTTAGTGCTTAAAATCCCATTAAAAAACACTGTTTCATGGTTAAAATCCCACTAAATCACCATGTTTCATGGTAAATTCCCATTAAATCACTATTGTTGATGCTTAATTCCCATTAAATCACCATGTTTGATGCTTAAAACGTCAAGACTTTCAGCTCTCATCCAGCTCCCCCCTTTTTCCTCAGAACCAAGGCTCCAAGGGCAACACTTCGCCCAGTTCATCCTCGCACAAGACGTGCACCTGTTCGTGGCATTGCGGTCACGTGCCTGCAAAAAATGTGGGCTGGTTGAGGATGTAACTGGATATTAACAGTGATAGTAATGGGATGTAGTGGTGACATAGTGGTCCTATATATATATATATAATGTCAATATTCATCCGATGTAGTGGTTGTATTTATGGCATATAATGGGATATCAGGGGATGTAATGGGATATAATGGTGACATCAGTGGTGATATTGGTGGGATATAATGGGATATGTGAGGGTTTAACCAACAAAGAATGATACATAGGAATATTGGGTATGGGGGGGTTAGCAAGAAAGTCGGGGGGGTGCAGCCGTTATAAATTTACATATATACAAACACGGACAATATGATACATGGGTCTGTCTGAGAACACGGGATACCAGGGATACCCCATTGTCTTGCCGCTTTTGCAGGACCAATGATAACAAGCTTGTGGATTTGGGAAAAACACCACTTTCACACAAACCCGTATTGAGAACAACCACTTTGCATTTCTTGGCCATATCGCGGGTTCCCATGCCTGGTTGCAATTATACATGTAAAACCGCCCACTCGTAGGTGACTGAATCTCACTAAAGAATGTGGGAAGTTCTTGCAATTGCATATTGATCTTAGCCAACTTTTTACCTTTGTAAATATATTGCATGTGAAATCGACGATTCAATTGATATTATATATATATATATATATGTTCATGTTCACGTAACTTTCATATCGATCTATATAGCTCCCTTTATATATTCATTTATGGTGATTTCATCCACTTCCAACCATCTTCCAGCCATGTTCCTTCAGTTTCCAGGACAGCCTCCGCTTCATGTCGACTGAGGCCCAACTTGCTCAGAGTCGCACCAACCTCCACCAGCACGGTGAAGGGCGGCCTGCAACGGGGTGCGGATTCTTCATGGATGTTCATTCCAAGAGAAAACATGTTCTATGATTCTATAGTAACTACCAAAAAAAGATAGAAGTTGGTAGAATCCCACTGAAATAGTGGTAAATTACTGTTCTATCTTTTTTTGTGGTTGCTACAAAGTAAAAATTGTCTTTAAATACCGGACCATTTCAACATATTCGAATTCGTAAGCGCTCTACAAAAACCAAGATATTCTAGTCTTGAGATATTCTGAAACTGGACCAAAATGCTGATGTGCATCCTGAAAGTGGCAACTAATGGCGACAAAATAATCGACAACCTCAAGGAAAAAAGACAACTCTAGAGTTTTTCTTAGATCTTGGGATGGATATGGGGACTTGCAGTTGATTTCATTGATTTCAGGTGATCCATTCATGTTCAATGTCCTCCCACGGGCGAGCAAACACGTTGAACAACGACGGTGCCTCTTTCGGCAGTTTTCACCTCAGGAGAATGGGCTAAGACATGCCTTTTCCAATGGGGACAAATGATGCAGGTCCATTATCTCAACCTTCCATGGCTTCAACCGTTCAAAGTCAAAGTCAATAGCTTTCACTCGTCGAAGGCCTTCCTAACTTTGAAATGTAATTCAAAAATTTATTTCACAAGGAAATTTGAATTCTACTTCCATAGCTTTCCTAATTCCTTCTTGCCAAAATGCAATGGTCCAATGTTGAATTGTGGCACCTGTCAATGTAAAAGGCTACTCCAAGATCTACGGCATAGCTACGTTTCTTTTGCCGGAAAAAGTCAAGGGGAAAAAAAACAAACTGCCCAGTTCCACCACTGATATCTGGCTGAAAACCGGTGGGCCTGTATTTCATGGGTATTCTGCTCCTCACAACTAGTCATTGGTGGTTCTACTGGTAGTTGACCCGGCCATTCTGGAGGGATCTGAACCCAGCTACCTTTCTAAACATGGCTTGCTTGGAAATCTCTGATTAAAGTGGAGGTTTACAAATGGGAAAATCCGCCAACTGTTGCTGGGGGATTCTCCAGCAAGCCATGTTTGACTTCCAAACCCAAACCGTTTGTCGGAGCATCTGCATTTGGTCGTTTTGACTTTTGGTTCTATCCCCATTGGTGGTGACTATATATTTTCCAATTTAATTTGGTCTCTCTCTAGAAAACTGTTCCTATGGGGATTTCCAGCGGGCCATGTTCGTTTGCCAAAGGTTAACGAGTTAAACCCAATAATTATACTGTCCTCTATTGGCGTTTATAAAAGTGGGTGTGCCCGAACAACGGATGATACAGACCATAATAAAATGCCCCCCAAATCGTCAGTTCCTAAAATGATGGCATGGGGTTTACCATATTACTCCCATATGCACCTCCTACTTGTATGTTCATTTTTTCACATGAACGAAGGGAACATTATGGTGATTTCCTAGCTAGGCAGGTGTGTTTACCAGAAGCTACCCTTTATGGAAATAAAAGCGACCCCCCACCCAGTCCCGAATAACAGATGCATATTTCAATATATTTCATGGTTTATATCCCCAGCATCTCCCCCCCCCATCACCCCGCCCCAGTGACACTCCTCCGCGCGGCCCCCGAAGATGGCGCCCGCCCCCGCGTAGCCAGCAATGCTCGACCAGTCGTGGCTGCTGGGGTAGGACCAACCGCCCTCAGAGGTGAGGAAGACGTGCAGCTTGTAGCCTTGGATCGGCTGGGAAATGGGTGCCAGAAAACTGGATAGAAATATCCATTCAAAACGAGAGTTCAAAGGCAAAATATTCTAAGATCTATCTTTTTGGATTGGATAGAAATGATAGACATGATAGAAGAGATAGCTCGAAGATAGAAACATCCAGAAATATATTTCAGGATCGATCTTTGAGTCGGATTGTTGATGAATTCTGTAGCCCATGGCTTTTACTAGTAGTAAACCTCCCTTGATCTTATCCTATACCCCCCCCATATTTGGGATGTAGAATTTCCTCAAAGTGCTTGGTTTCTGGGATGGTTATTCGAATATCATCCCACTGCGATGGGTAACTTGGGCAAATTGGCGATCGTGAGATTGAAGGGGACACTGATAGGTTCATTTCAAGCCAGGTTCAGCTGTTTGATCGATAGATATTTCTTCAAACACTCGGATTTGTCTTGGGCTCATTGGAAAAAACATCAGGATAGCCGGAGGCATCTTTTGAATGTCGGGGAAGAATAGTGGTATTTGAGTCTGTCTTGAAAATTGGGCACCTCACAATCCACTGGCTTGTCATCATTTTCCCGATAAAATTAGTCATAGATTGGGGACAAGTCCCCCCTTTTTGAGGCAAACCCCAGGCCCAAAAAGCGGCAGAAAACCTCCTCCTTCACTGCCCAGCTACTCTTCCGCTTCAATGCAAGGACCTCCATGCAACGGTGGATGCAGAGCTGTTTTCTGAGTAGATTTCCCACTCAGGATGAAATAGCCATGATGTCCCTCCATTTCCCACAGTAAAATCCGCTTGGGATCAGCTCAAAGTGGTCACACCATCTGCTTGGGCACCTGGATGTTCTCAAAGGCCACAAAGACCGGCTCCTCGGTCATCAGCTGCGGGGGATCTGGTGGCAGCTCGTCATACACATACCCTGGCCATGGCGGCTGCACCGGGAGTTGAGCAGCTGGGGATCTACCCAGACCAGAATGGAATTACAAGTTTCTGAATCCTTGCAACTGTTTGCAGAGGATTCTCACCACTTTGAAGACTTACTGCAATTTCTTGGGATACCGCAACTTTTGTAGGAGTACAACCTACATCATGTGTACAAACGCAGGGTTCTCCCACCTGCCACTGTGCAAGTGGAATTCGGTTCCAGCCTATCCAGTGGCCTATTCCCCCATGTGATTGTCGGTGAAATTCCGCCACACCCAATGTTTGCTCAAGTGCCAGTTTTGGCTCCATAGCTGCTTGGAATGTGTTGGCTGAATCCCCATATTTGTTGGCTCCAAACTACATTCCCAGTTTGATGATGCTTCCAACTCCATCAATCTGAGAAGGCAAGGGCCATAAACCTACCATTTGGGGATGGTTTCAATCCAACCCTTTTAAGGGGATATCGGGGATGGGTTATGGCACTGGGTTTACCTGACATGCTCCTGAAGCTGTGTTCACGATTATTCACCACTATTCTCCCATGTTGCCCATTACTAATTGATTATGCCTCCATTATGTTTTCATAATTCACCACTGTTCACCACTATCATTCCTCAGTTTGGGTGACTCCTCCCTTCAAGCCCCCCCCCCTGCCTAAGCGAGCCGTGTCAAAGGTATCGGCGGGCATCAGGGGCCTCGTCCCACGGGGGATGTCTTTGGAATGGGTATGATGAGTAGAAAAAATGGCCTATTCTGAAATACCAACAAACTTGGGAATATCATGGTGAACAGTAATGGTTACAGCAATGGCTATAGTGGCAACTGGGTATAATGGCTATGTTAATGTACCAATTCAGATGATTTTGTAATCATTGGCATAGTCATGAAACTGCGATGGTCAATCCCTATGAGACCATCGGTTGATGGGCGATGGACAACCACGAGCGCCAGCTATTTTGGTGGTCATCCAGATTCTATCACACACCACATCTCTCAGGTGCCTTACTGGTGAAAAATGGAGTGCAAGGGGTACAAGGGTTGTGACAGTTTTGGGCCATACCCAAATCATGTTTAAACCCCTATGATGATTGAATCCTGACTGTTGACATGCTATGAGGTATCTTTGATGGTTGGTTCAATCAGATTAAATCCCAGGTAATGTCCAACCAAAAAAAATGTTTAATGGTAGCTTCAAACAATCAATTGAAGAAAATCGATCCAAATCTTTGGTCTCCTGGGTCTTAGATTTTGATCCATGAGTCAGGTTAAATCCCATTCAATCCCAACAAAATCACCATTAAATCCCATTAAATTCCAATTAAATCACCATTTTTGATGGTTAAATCCCATTAAATCCCATGTAAATCCCATTCCAATGGGTCGCCTGTCGTTCAACTGAAACGGCTCCAAGGGCTGCAGAAATCGATTCATCTCGCCCTGCTCCGCCAAACTACGCTGCCGCGCTGCGAATTCACGCGCCTGATCCAATGGATGTTGGGACCCACGGTAGGTTTAAGGCCAACATCATCCGTGGATTGATGGATTTTCATGGGGATCCCAATTTCAAGGGGCAAGTGCTCCACATACCCTTTCGGATCGGAAGTTGGGATCACGTTTCGACAAGAATGGGAAATGAACATAATTTGGCAAACAAAATTGGGAATGATCCGTGGAGAGGGAATTGAAGCAACCAAAATGTGTGGATGTCAAGCCCTAAGTCATGAAGTAGACACATCAGGATCTCGAGTGTAGCTCGAAAAGTGGACTTTGTTGTTGTTTGTATTATTGTTCAGCTCCAGATGCCTTTGTCTGAAAATAGGGTACAAAAAAAAAAACATGGTTGATCATCATTTTTCCCATTGAAATCGCCATATGTAATTTGTGGGTATACCCGATTTTGTGAAACATTGGTCCCCCAAACCTTCCACATTCACCAGCCGTGACAGTCTTCCGAGGAACACATTCTTCCGGTGTCTCCATCTGCACGTGTTTCTCATAGATGCGGTCCACATTGGAATGGTGCAGGAAGAAGATAGGATGAAATGCAGCGTACGGGACCTGAGAGATGGATGGTGCGTGCATTTCTTATCCAGCCTCAATTGATCTTGACGAAAACGTTGATTCTGAACATGTGTTGATTCTGAACATGTGTTGATTGTGAACAGGTGTTGATTGTGACCATCTGTTGTTGGTAGTAGTTCCTTAGCGCTATGGAGCTATAGTAACCCCAAAAATATTTCGGAAAAGCTTAATCTTACTACTATTTAGGACAGACTTCTTCTTTTCGGGATCTCAACTTGGGGTTGCTATAGTTCTTGCTGTCCATATCGATTGCTTGTTAGATGTGCCAGATCTGAGGTTTTCAGTCAAATAGTGAACCTCGAATCATGATTATTTATGATTATTTATCATCCGAGTAAGCAATCCTCAGTGGAGAAAGCTCCTCTGTATATACTTCTAGGTATACAAGTCTTACGTGTTCCAGTATAGCCCTACTGTGGTTGGTCTTATGATCCTAGTGTTTATTTCTTAAAGACATAAATCAAATCCCGGTTTTCTTGGTGAGATCGCCATGTTTGGATAAACTCATTAGACCCATTTGAAATCGTGTCAGTTCCTGCAATAACCACAATCTCGATCTGCCACTTCTGGCACCCAGACACCGTGGACATGGGAAAACCCAGCGCCACGTGAACGCCATTGTGTGACGACTCGACGGAAAATCCTTGGACTGCGTGAGAAATGGCCATCTCGCAATGTCCAATTCTCAAGTCCAATTTAAAAATCATGGGTTTTACCCAGGTTTTGTTGGTGATTCCCCGAGATGTTGTCGGTTAAACAATCTTGGTCTGTTAAATCCCCATTTGTTTGTTGGATAATCTCCCTTTTCGGAATCATATCCACATTCATTTTGTGTCGGTAAAGATCTTGCCATATGGGTTCAGGGTCTTCACCCATCCTTCTGTATTGTTAAGTTACATGGGATGGGACCAATGGGCTATGGTCATCCCACCCAAGCTGCTTGCGACCATGGCATATATAAATACCAATTCATGTTCGTTGATGAAACCTTGTAATGTGTTTGTCTCAACCATCATCTCAATACCATGCCTGTCACATTGCTCACCTGAGATACCCTACCAACTGTTTTCTTTGGCTGGGTGGTATTTCCTTGTCAAAATGGCAAAGGATTAAAGTACTACACTGCATTCACCAGGGCTCACCCATCATATCATACAGCAATACCAATTCTTATTGCTGATACATCCCGAAGTTTGACTGTTAGCTCCCAATAGTATTTTGTTGCGTAAAATCCCCACATTTCATGCTTAGACCACCATCTTCCACGTGTGTATTCGCCATGTCTTGTTGCTGTCTCCACTATGTCTCCATCACCTCACCAAACACTTACTGGTGCTTAGTAGGGAATGGGGGTTGCTGACCTTTAATAATCATTAATAATCATCCCAGCAACCCCCATTCCCTACTAAGCACCAGTAAGAACACCATCCCACCATCACTTCCTCCCGCCGGCTCCCCGGGAAGCCTCTCCGACTGAAGCGCGTCGAGGCATGTAGCCAATGCTCAGGCACCGTCAACGAGCTCTCAGCCTGTGGAACCACCTGGCGTTCACGCAATACGCGCGGCCGGGCCGTGGTCCAAAGTGGAAACAAATGGCGACTTCACCATGGAGGAGAGATGATAAGAGTAATACCAAGATAGTGGTAATAACAATAATAATAACAACAATAATAATAATAATAATAGCAGTAATAATGATAATAATAGTAATAACAATAACATAGATAATAGATAATAACAGTCTAGGATAGTCTAGTAACAATATGTAACAATCATGATATGAACGATTACAATATGATTACCATCTTTAATTGCCACCCCCAATACCATTGGGCTCATCCCCAGCCTAAGCCAGCTGGCCCCCAGCCACGACACCTGCAGCGATACTAGATTTTGTCGCAGTTGCTCCTCTGTGGGCAGTTGATAGCCCAGCGACGCCAAAGGACCGGCCTTGCGCAGCCAAAAATGGATGTAGAAGTGATCGGAAATTTTGACATATGGGGATGAGCCAAAACCTATCATACCATTTTTTGGGGGGCTGATTCTTCAAGTCTAGCATCGATGTCCACCAAGGTACCAGGTTTTTGATCCATAGCATTTCATTTTAGATCCACAAAGCATCAATGCTGCGGCGTATGCACAGGCTGACCTTCCAAATCACCCGGGTGAACTGGGTGAACTCAAAAAGGCAGGCAAATGGATGCTCATTCCCCCCAAAAAAAATCTGGAAAATCACGGGTTTTACCCCATCCCCCATGGTCAATAAATATGGGCTGCATGGATCGCGAGGCCTGAGAAGGATCCACTAGGCCACTGGGCAGCTCCTCGAAGTTTTGGCGGATGATGTTCGGCCTGAGCTGGGTACCACGTTGGAACCCCTTTGTTTCATTGGAAAAACCAGTGGGAAGCACCCACTACCACACCATGAATGTGCCCAGAAACTTTGCATCATATGTTTTTTTTCGATGATTTTCGCCATTTGGCCCAATCTCTAGGTCTGGGTGGATCCACACCCGTCTTTTTGTGTGTTCCGTCGTCTCATGTGGTACCCTCTTTGAACATCCCAAAGACACCGGAAATTAAGGTTTTATCAAATGTTCTTTTGGCAGATTCATCTACCAAACTGTTTGCGGGTCGAACTCCTTTTCAGTTCATTGAAATCGTAATTAGATTCAATGTGATTTCAGGTGATACATTCTCTGAATCATCCTCTTTGGGCTCTATCCTCAACTCCCCATCTGGTTTCGTCACAAAATCTTGTGCCCCATTGCATCCTATGGTTTGGAGCATCATTTTCCCCCAGTAACATTGTCCCAGAATCCCGATTCTTGGACAACTTATCAAACAACTCCACATATAACAAATTATCAGAGTGTTGCTTCTATTTCACATATTCTCCACTATCCCATCCAAAATTCACCATGAATCACCGTTAAATCACCATCAATCCAGATGTTTGATGCCCCCACTTATGTATCCCCAGGAATTCTCGAGCACCCCACCCCTGGCCGCATCTCACCATGCCACAGGATCTGGCCATTCAGCTCCAGTCTGGTCCAGTCCCAGTAGGGCACGCCCAGGTCCCCGTCGTTATTCAAGGCTTTATCCGCCTCTGGCAGCCGGGTGGAGTTGATGGTTGGATTGGGTGGATTCATGTCGAAACTGTCGGTAAACCTGCCATGAAACATCCCCAATTCTACCAGCAATAGATGGTATATATAATTCGGTATGATATAGAAATAGATGGTTGGACTATGACGCCCAAGTTTGCAAGTAGTGTATTGTCAACCCCTGAGTAACAAACCCCTGGGTTGGTTGGCTGGGGGGGTACCATTTTGATCATTGATTGTCACGATTTGGAATGGTACCCCCCAATTAATCAGCCAGGGTTTATCAATCCCCGGTTGACATTATGGGCTCAGCTACCGCCTATCACGACCTAAATCAAGATCGCAATAAAACATGGGAAATCTTTTAGGTGGATATGATTGGCCATTAATAATATGGATGTGTCTGAACCTAAGGGATTGACTCCCAGTCATAGCCCTTTTGATAGTGGAAATGATGATAAATCCAGCTGGATTTTGGGGCTCAGGACCCCCCCAGCAGAGGTGTCCTCGATCAGAGCCTGTTCAAAGTCTCGGAGATAGGCACGGTGCCACCCTGGAAAGGTCTCTTGACCTGTCGGTTTCCCACCCCTTGACCCCTTGATAGAGGAAGGTATCCGCTGGATAGATCAGATGGTCTATAGAATTGGTCAACTAAGGGCTAAGGGCTATAGTGGATACCCTCCGGTAATCAAACATGGCAATTGAAAATCGCCTATAAACTGTGGTTTTAGTGCACGTATATAGTGGTGTTTTCAGGTCCTTTCCGGTCCTTTTTGGTCTTGCCGTTTCGATCTTTGGTTCCGATTTTTTTTGGATGTTTTGCCGTGCGTTCATCAGCCCGTCTGTCCTTCTATGATTCAACACGCGTCTCCGCGTCGGTGTGTTGGTTTGTCTGTTTTTCTCTCTTTCTATGTTGTCTTTTGGTCGGTCGGTTTGGTTCCATATTGTTGTCTTTATATCGACTTCTCTGTCAGCTTCAGTGTAGCTATCTGTTTGTCTGGCCGTACGTCTGTCCGTGTGTCCGCCTGTCTATCTGTCTGTCTGAACGCCTGTCTCTTTTCCTATCATCTGTTTTTTTCTCTGTTCGCTTTGTCTGCAATTTGCTTTTCCGCGCGTTCGTTTGTTGGATTCTTAATCTGCACCTGTCTGCTTATCGTCTCTCTTGTTTGCCCTTTTCACCTTCGTTTGTTTTGTTTATCGCTTTATTCGTCTAACGAGCAGTCCTTGTCCTTACGAGCATTTGCAGCAACTACATGGACATCAAATCAAATCTATATAACTCAAAAAAGTGGGTTATTGGCCGCGTCTTGAACGCATTTACTCTGTAGATTTCAGGCTAACATTAGTCGGAATACATGGATTTCTTCTCTTGTTTAGTGCTGCACTATCGATGCATTGAGGTTCCAACGATGGCACGACATTGGCACGTTATTGAAAACAGGAAGAAGACGCGAGTTGAGCCAACTGCTGCAAGACAAGATATGATTGACTGACACCGTGTGACCAATGTGCTTTGTGAATGTCTCGTGGTGGAATGATCCCTCAACATTCCCTTATGAATCTTCAACACAGGCAATGGACTAATTGATGCTGCCCGAAGAGACTAAGTGAATCGTCTTTTCGCATGTCATAAGGAGTCATGTCGTCACAGGTTTCGCAAGGCGCTGTGCTATTCCGCCAATGGCCTGCTTTTACCGTCCATGAAGCAGGTACGCAAGACCCGTCGGCACCATGCTCGCTTGCCGGTGAAAACTAACTTCGCGCTCTTCCACCGAGTGAACGACGATGTCTACAACCTCAGCAAATGGTGCGCTCTATGCGTCTATCTTTCAACTTTATTTCTGCAAAAAGTGCTGCTGAGCTAGCCGCTTCGTCAAAGTGTTCGTAAAAGTGGCGACGAAGAACACATTGGATTGACCTTCCGCCTTGTGGCGATAGGTCTGCAACTAATGTTTCTGATTTCTGATTCTGGTCAGGAAGCAGATGCTTGATATGCCGCACTGGCGCTGATGAGATCCCGGCGCAATTTCACTGTTATCGCCTCGCCGTTGACGACGTTAGTCGCGCAGACGGTGCACCTGCCCGGACCGGATGTTGCGATATGCCAAAACGAACCCGATCAAAACGACAGTTGGGGCCCGCGATAAAATTGAACGCATGCTTTAAGTGTGACTGTTGGGGCCCGTGCTCACGCCAACTTTTCCACTGGAGGAAGAAGAAGTGCATTTGCTCCAGCCTGTGCGGATTTTTTTGCAATTCAGAGTTTGCATGATGGGAAGCAAAATGGCTACCATGTCCTGTGCACTCTCAGGTTCGCACGGCGGTGACTTCTCGATTTCACCTGGAACCTTCACTTGTTGCAGTAGTGGGCCCCTCAGTTATTTTCGTTATTACTTAAGTTGGCTTAGTTATGATACTTATCTTGAACTTATTTTGAACGTATATAAGTAAAGTTTAAAAATGTTCCAAGTAAGTTGTAAATTACTTAACTGTTATTATTTTGAAGGTATTCGAACGTATATAAGTATAGTTTTAAAAATGTTATAAGTAAGTTGTAAATTATTTGACTTCAACTAGTCCAAGAAAGTTGTTTTTCCAATTAGCGGTAGTCCGCTTATATAGCTTTTTGATTGGAGATAGTGCTGTTTTCCTATTCTTCCATTATTCTTATCTAGTTCAGGTTGTGCCTGAGCATACACATACAGAGGTGAGAAAATTTATGTAGTTCGGGTTGTGCCTGAACATACATGTGTATATATATATATAAATATCATATATATGTGCTTTTCTGAGACGTCACAGTCCAAAATGATATTGATCTATAATGATGCAACTATACAGTTTTACCATTGAATGTTTCTGACCATCTGAGCTCCTGTCCACTTCTTAATGCCAGAGCAGCTTGGTATCTGCTGAGTATCTGGTGGTATCTGCTGGTATCTGGGTGCTTGGGGGTGGTATCTGGTGAAATCTGGGTGGTATCTGGTCGTATCTGCGTGGTGGTATCTGGTCGTATCTGGTGGTATCTGGTGGTATCTATCTGCTGAGAATCTGCTGGTATCTGTTTGTACCTGGTGTCTGAAGTATACCTGGGCACGACCCGTCTTGCTTCCTTATATGTTTTATGTTTTGGGCACAACCCAACCCATGCAATGATGCGTGCCATTTCTTTTTAGAGCATAACTTATCACAGATTTAAATCTCTGTAAATATGCTCACGCACAATCCGAGCAAGTTCAGTATAACTTCTCACAGATGTCTGTATCTATATAATATATATACATATATATATATATGTATATACTGGGGCGCAACCCAAGCAAGATGAGCATGACTGCCAGAAGCATATTTCCTTCACACTTTTAAATCATTACACGACACAACAAAAAAAATAAGACAGCTGCAAACACTTTTCAAATCTCAAGGCAAAATCTTCTGCCAACAACAAAGCGGACCACCGCTAACAAAACAAAAATAAAGTCCGTCAGCCGCT
The DNA here is from genome assembly GCA_003297045.1 of Symbiodinium sp. clade C Y103. NCBI lineage: Eukaryota > Dinophyceae > Suessiales > Symbiodiniaceae > Cladocopium > Cladocopium sp. clade C. The sequence goes on from BGPT01000071.1 coordinate 388,097, forward strand.
TGCAAAAAAAATACTTTACTTCGAGTGATCCCCACCATGAGTGTGATACAGATTTTGACATTCTTTCTGGCAAACTTTCTGGCAGGGAAGGGAGGGAGAGGACAACTCTGATGAAATCTAGAGACCGAAGGTCTCTAGATTTCATCAGAGTTGTCCTCTCCTCCTCTTCCTCTTAGCATTCTATCTGACATGTTCTCTGACATATGCTCTGCCATTCTATCTGACATATGTTCTGACATTCTATCTGACATTCTTTCTGGCATTCTTTCTGGCATTCTATCTGACATTCTT
>BGPT01000071.1:388402-410159 GCA_003297045.1 Symbiodinium sp. clade C Y103
CATTCTTTCTGGCATTCTATCTGGCATTCTATCTGCCATTCTTTCTGGCATTCTTTCTGGCCTTCTATCTGACATTCTTTCTGGCATTCTTTCTGGCCTTCTATCTGGCATTCTATCTGGCATTCTATCTGACATTCTATCTGACATTCTATCTGACATTCTTTCTGGCATTCTTTCTGGCATTCTAACTGGCATTCTTTCTGGCATTCTATCTGGCATTCTTTCTGGCATTCTATCTGGCATTCTNTCTATCTGACATTCTTTCTGGCATTCTTTCTGGCATTCTAACTGGCATTCTTTCTGGCATTCTATCTGGCATTCTTTCTGGCATTCTATCTGGCATTCTATCTGGCATTCTATCTGGCATTCTGCGATTTGAAGTCTGGCAGTTTGAAGTCCAGCGTTGCCCACTGCGATCTGGACCTCGCCGTTGGAGTCCGGCAGTGCCCACTGGGCTCTTGAGCTCGCGGTTGAAGTCCGGCAGTGCCCACTGGGATCTGGGACTCACGGTTGAAGTCCGGCAGTGCCCACTGGGATCTGGGACTCACGGTTGAAGTCCGGCAGTGCACACTGGGATCTGGCAGTCGCGGTTCAAGTCCGGCAGTGCCCACTGGGATCTGGAGCTGGCAGATGAAGTCCGGCAGTGCCTGCTGCGATCTGGAGCTGGNGGATCTGGCAGTCGCGGTTCAAGTCCGGCAGTGCCCACTGGGATCTGGAGCTGGCAGATGAAGTCCGGCAGTGCCTGCTGCGATCTGGAGCTGGCGAGGAGAAGGCGGGAAGCGGGATGTTGTCCACCCCCCCGCCCCCCCGCCCCGCGCAGCTGTGATAAAATCTAGTAACCCTCACCTGGCAGGTGGGGAAAAAACATAACAAGAAGCAGACCACCGCTGAACAAAAACGAAGCTTGTCCTGCGCCTGAACCACCTGACAAGGGATTTTGGTGAACTTCAAATTAAAAGTTCAAAAAAAAATAATGACATGACTATGCAAAAAAAATCGACACTACAAAGATCTAGAAAGTGATCAACTTATCAGGTCTGCATGACTTGTGGGACATGATTTGTCTCAGGATTCGGCACAGTCCAATCATGTCATCATCCTCGCCCCAAAGCCGTAAGATCCGTAACCTGCACTGCCTTCCACTGCCTTCCACTGCCTTCGACTGCCTTCGGGTCCCATGCGCCTCGTCATCCTTTCGTGTGCTCCATAGTCGTTGGCCTTAACATGAGGTGCCGAACATGATTCATACAGACATACAGCTGATATAAAGCTGATATACAGCTGATGTAGAGCTGCTTTTTGCGTGCTAAGTACAAAAAGAATTAAAAAGAGTCATTCTGCAAATTCAGGTCATAAACCAGATTAGGGGAAACGGGGCAAGACTGACATCGGGGCAGAAAGCAACTCACAATTTGACATTCGCTTGCACACGCCAATAGTATCCAAGCAGCTATTCAAGAGGCATGGACCAGGCTTGCCTGAGGATGGGAAACCAGAACCAGAAAATGAAATTCTCTCATTATTTCATTTCCAAAAACAGAGCTTTCTTTGAGCCAAGCCATTCGCTCCACGTTGGCCAAGGGACTTGGAGCAGCTTTCCGCGCTTCATTCTCAAGCCTGGAACATAACATTAGAAAACGCATCAACATCATCAACATATTCTCAAAATGGCATGCGCCTCTTGTGACTGAGAAAGATGATATTCGATTTCCATTCAACCAGGCTCGGTTTTTAGATTAAAAATCTGTTCTCCTTTGTTAGTCACCCTTGAGCAATACGGTAGTAGGAAAAATGAAGGCAAACACACTTCAGTAACTATATAGACTATAGTTGCTTGTTTCTGAGTTTGGCGGTCAGGCAAATCGAAGATCGAAGCCACACACACTGTGACATCAAGTTGATGGATGAATGCTTCGGATCAACAAACATGCCAGACTCTCTCCCGCACCACTGCCATCCTCATGTGCCATGGTGCGACACCAAACATTCAGCTTCAAGTCAATGGCTCCATAAGAATCAAGTCAATTCACAGATGTCATTCCTACAGCATTTGAAGCTTTCGATCCAATTCAACCTCTGGCCGAATCCCACGCTACAGTTTTGCCTATGCTATCGATATCAAGTTTTAAAAAATGCATGGTGACAGTTCCGAATCCAGGAGTCCCAGCTCTGCAGCATTGGAGCGATCCAACTCTTCCACAAGGCTTCGCAGAGTTCGGATCTGCGCCTGGTGACACAACAGCCAAACATGTCCCGGATTGAGAGAAAGCTTTCCCAAGCGTCAAGTATCGTCAAGTCCGTCCAAGTCCCTTCTGATTCGGCAATGCCGGCAATGCAGCTCAGATTTTGCGCCTGTCATGTTCCATCATGTTCCCAAGGCACGACTCATGCTTCATCAATCAAATCTTCGTCTTGAACTTCACCATTGGTGATGTTCCCATAACCACGAAACCGACCTCCAAGTCACCGCGAGACGGCAGTGGACCTTGACAATTGAAGATGTCCTGGCTATGGCAGATCTTTCGGTGTCAATTGCTGATGTCCAGGTGTTCTGACAAAACAAAAATAGAAGCCTTCAACCGCTATAGCCAAGTTTCTGAAAAAAAATAAGAAGCGGACCACCCCTGAACAAAAACATTACCCTAAGAAACTTTTCCCAAAAAAGCATCTAAAACAAGGTACTAATCAATACAACAAAAAATATGAATATATATATATATATATATGATTCTCACAGAAACTGCAGAAAAACAAGATTGTCAAGAAAATCAAAAAACAATTCAAAAATATCTTCGAAATAAGTTGGAGCCAACTTCAAACAGCTCCAGAAGTAACTTACTTATTATTTCAACAACATCCGTAACATAGTTGCAACTCGTTTATAAGTCCCAAAGAAGTTATCCTAGTTCATCTTATTTACAATATAAGATACCCCAGGTTATTCTGGTTAGTTTATCCCAAGTTATAAGTCAAATAAGTTAGGGGCCCCTTACTGTAACGATACACATAAGGACGCTTCAATTTTCTAAACTCCACAAGCGGATAAATTCAGACTAATGAGGGTCGAACGACGGTGGATGGACATGATGCCTGACCGGTACAAACATGGAGGTCGTTTGGACATGATATATATATATATATATATATATATATATCATTTTCTTGGTTTTATGCGGGTTGTATTACATTTCATATGACGACCCAATTTTACTGTGATGTATGTGTTTTTTGGGGTGGCACTCGGCGTGTGTGTCACTTGGTCGCATTAAGCTTTGAGGTCCGGGCAATCAAGACAGCGAGAGCGTACCAACATGTTTCAAGTCGGCTTGAACCAGCTGGAACTGCGGAGCGTGTCAATCGAAATCGAAGTTGCTGCAACACACAATCTTCCTGCTTTCCAAGTTCTTTAGCAATGTCCAAAATTCTCATCTTCTGTCAACTCCCCCCCAATCCACACTTCGAGCGGTCGCTCCTTTTTTATTACACGAATCGCATGTTGCGCAGCGCCTGCGCTTCTGTAGATGCGCATGGTCAGTGGCTGCCCCTCACGCTCGCAATCGGCTTTGGAGCGCAGGGGCGTCTCCTTGTGAAACAGGCTTACCTCAGCCTGTGAGCCGAGGTTGAGTATTTCCTTCAGCCTCTTTGTGACTCGGAGCGACCAGAACGCAGGACCTGCAGGCGACGCGGCAAGCGCAACTGTGTCTTTCACAGAACTTGCAATGTTTGAAGTTTCGACACACCTCTGACTCATGACATACTTCCTTTTACGGTGACGCATTAATAATGGTCCTCACATGTTGCGCGCTGCCGGTCCCCCACCCCTTCGTTACGCCTGGCTCCACCATGGTCACCGAGTGCTCCTCGTGGTTCAAGCCGTTCACGAATGTCCACTTCATCGGTTCCACCTGCACCCGAGCGGCGCTTTCTTTTAACCATGTGTTCGGACCCTGTGCAACGATCAAAGTTCACAATGCTTTGCCCACGAGTTGGCTTGGCTCCGAGCTGCCATTTTTACCTGAGCCAAGTTGCAGTCTGTGGGCGGTAAAGCCTCAGAACAAGCGAACGATGCCATCCCAGGACGGCCAACCGTCGCCTCGAGTTGCCCACCAGCCTCAGCACGATAGCTTGCATATATGCCAGACACAATGCCGAATAGATGCCAGACAGAATGCCATGTCAAGTAAGCACGAAAAACAAAAACTGACATCCACAAGTATAGAAAAGCACAAGAAACCTACACAGGCACAAGTAAACTGACATCCCCAAATGGAGAAACACTCCAGTAACAGACACGCGCACAAGTAAACTTACATCCCCAAGTACAGAAAAACTTAAATAACAGACACAGGCACCAGTAAAATTACATCCCAAGTACAGAAATAGTTCCAAGAAACATGCACAACAACATGCACAGCCACAAGTAAGCTGATATCCCCAAGTACAGAAATACTCCCCAGGAACATGCTTTGCAACAAGTAAGCTGACATCCCCAAGTACAAACAAACTCCAGTAACATACACAGATCCAACACAAACCCAACAAAAACACAGAAAAATATGTTAAATAAAAAACACATAAAGCAAACACACATCATCACCAGAAAATCTTGCTAATCAACATTCAAACCCAATAATGTGAGCATTAGATTGCACTCAAAATGTGTCAAAAGGTGAAAGAAAACAAGGATAAACAAAAAATAAAAAGAAATATGTTCATTTTGATATCCCAAAAAAGATGCAAAAAAAATAGGTTACGAAGTATCGTGCACCAGGACGGCCAACAATCGCACCTCCAATATCTGTCCACCGGGTCTTTCGCATTCGCGCTCAGGGTAAAGGCCTGCAAGCGGACGACATCAGTCGTCTGTTTGCCAGTGAATGCAATCTAGCACTGGCGTCGCTTGCGCCTCTTCCCTGGTAAGCCAGGAGCTCAGCGGGTAACACTTCTTGGTGTTTCTTGGTGTTACCCAAACGCTTCTTCACTACCCCCGGCGCGTCAATCTTCGTATCCGGCACCTCCCACAAGTCATGATGCATGTAATACAGGTGGCATGGGCAGCCACCTCACTGCCCCACCTGACGATGACGGACGAACGGCCTCTTTGGCCATCGCCATTTCCGCGCTTCAAGCGGCAGGCTTCGCCTTGGAAGAGAAGATGCAAAGACTGTCTGCACCTCCTTTCTTCATATGTAACAGCTTTTCACAACATGTCTACAACATGTCTACAACATGTCTACACTTTCACATCTCATTTCTTTTGGGCATCATCAGATATGTATTCCTTTGTGCTTCATGCTATACGATCTTCACAGTTACATATCTCATTCTTAAATCTCTCACTATGCTCCTCTTCGCTCTCGGGCCATCCGTCGTCTAGTTTGATGCTTGCATACTAAAGGGGAACTCGAATGAAACTAAAATTTAAGAATAAGGTGTTTTTTTGCGGTTTTTGAGCCAGGTGTACGGACTAAGCTGCTGTCGCGAGCGATTACTGGTGCTTAAGTATGTTTGATACGCTCATGAAACACGATATCAACTTCTTGATGATGGGATGAGTAATTGTGTGAGATCCATGATGGTTGAGTAGAGCTACATAATGCGCCGAGGGGTATTGGCCTAAGCCGGGGTTGGTGTGGCCTAGTGACCTATGTGTGTGTGTGTGTGTGCAAGTGCAAGAGAAGAACCCCATAGCGTAGCATGACGTGTGTGTGTGTGCAAGGGACATGACGCTATTGCCCCACCCACCCAACCCCACCCCGCCCCATCCCCAACCCCAATGCACAGCATAAAATTCCATGTTGAAGTTGACATGAACGTTATTGCCCCACCCCACCCCCGAAGCAGAAATATGCATTTTGTGTTGCGGGTTTCTAGATACGTGCATGGTTTTAGTGGAACAATCTCCTTCAAATGCTGGATTGTGCATTGAACTATTGCCATGTTTGAATACCAGAGGGTATATCTGCTGTTGGAGGGGTATGGGGCGCCGTTCCTGATAGAGAATTCCCCCACAGAATGGGCCCCAATAATGAATACGTCCAATGCTAAAACATGGTTTCTAGGGACTCATCTTTAGGAAGTAAATGACTATGAATCCTGATCAACTTTGGTGGTTAGAGGTAGAGGTTGATATCATCAATACAGATACTGTTTTACAATGGTGGAATTCACTTGTTTGGGCTTGTCTGTAATTGGGTACCCCACAGTTCCACCCACTGCTTCATCATCATTGTCCTTTCTTGTTGGTGACCCCAAAATGATGAAGAAATGTGTTGCATCATGAGCCCTTGTTTTTGGGCCCACAAGGAGGTTTCCAATCCATGGGCGTGCCCATTTTTCATCATCCAAGTCACGAGAACCATGACTTAGTATTGAAACAACCGCGGTGACTTGGGGATCCTCCATGGCTGAAGAAACCCCCCAATAAATTGGGATACCCTCTGGGAATCAGCTCCATGGCTTGCTGGAAAATGCACCATTTAGTTCGATGATTCTCCCATTAAGTCCGATGGTAAACTAACATAACTATGGAAATTCACCATTTTTAATGGGAATATCCATGAATATCCGCTATAAATGGCCATTTTCAATAGCTATGTTAATTTACTACAGGGTATCCCTTTCCAACCACACCCCGGGACCATCGCCAAGGTGCCATGGACGCAGTAGTCCTCCGGCCAGCCATGAAGCGCTGCCAGCCGAAAAAAGCGGGAGCTTTGCACGCCGTCCTGCGGCATTCCAAGCCGTGCAATGGGGTGATCACACAAGGTCAATTGGTTAAGGTTTACCCTGTAGTAAACTAACATAGCTATTGAAAATAGCCATCTATAGTTGATTTTCCTATTAAAAATGGTGATTTTCCATAGTTATGTTAGTTTACCAGAGGGTAATGGGGATGGGGATAGAAATTTGACCATGAGAAGTGAATGATAAGTATGAATGGAGTGATCTCGCTTGTCAATGGATTGAATTCATTCATGGAAAGCCGGGGATGTTTACCTCCCAAATATATAGAGAGAACCCCATGGATTGGTTCTTACTGCATTGATTTGTGATTTGCGGTCAGTTTACGGTTGAAACATGTTCACACCGATTTTCTTTCAAGGTATACATGACACGTTTACAACGATCATCTGTGTATCTTTCGCCGGGAAGCTTCCCCGGCGCCTGGTTCTCCATGAGTCTCTGCAGTGCTCGTAAGAACCGCTGCTGTTCAGCTTCCTCCATCAGCCGGATCTCCTGACGACCCGGACCTCCGTCATGTTGTACTGTAGATCAAGAAAAGGGGTCAATGCAGTAAACCCCCCCATTTTTATGGGTGGGATCTATAAACCATCCCCAAATGGTACACACAGTACTAGTCATCCAATTGATCCAATGTACTTTCCAAATGGTCATGATATCAGCTATTCAATTCAATGATAATGAATTTGCAGCCATCCCTAAGTTATCTAATTCATCCAACTAGAGTATAAAAGCATATCCAAAAATAGGGTTTGTTATTTGTTGGGTTTACCACCTTGCAGTCCAGCCTGACCTGCAGTCCAAGGAATCCGGCAACAAACATCATCAATTTCTAACTGGTTCATTGATGAACATATCACACCTCAGAATCAAGGGTTGTCTTGCTCAATCTGGCTTCAAGAATCATTTTTGGCCAAAAATTTTGGGTCTATAGCAGTTTTCTTCAACGAAGGCAGTTCCCAGTCGGCGCTGTCCCCTTTGCTGGTTCCCCCATCCTTGCGAACCACCGGGGCTGGGCTCGGCTCTGGTCCTGGCTTTGAAGGTGTGATAAACCCAAGACTAGAAACCTCCAGTTGAGGATTCTTCAAAAACCATCCCTTTCTTCGCGGTCATAGGGGATGATTTACGATTTCTATGGCGTTTCGCGGTTTGCCGTTGAAAAGTTGCAAAGAATTGCCAATTCTTTAAACCAAACGTGGGGATGTTCTACAAAGTCATCGAATTTCTGTCAGCAAGGAATTTACCATCTGGTAAACTTGGATAGATATGGAAAATCTGTCTTGGTTTCCCTCAGCGCAACCAACAATTTAGTTCGAGATGTTCTCAAATGGGGTTGTCTGAAAATAGGGAACCCGAAAAAAAACAATAAAAAAAATCACCATTGTGCTACATCTTTTCCATGCACTGGGAAGTCAATCCAGAATTTTCAGATCCAAAGATGAGTCCAAAAAGATGGCCTTACCTACACCACCTTCCAAGGGACCATCCCTGTGCCTACACCAGAGACGCTGTAGACGATTCCGAGGCGACCACCTTTCACCGTTTTCACCGTCGATTTCAGCCAGAAATGGTAGGTCATTCACCAGCAATGGTGAGGTGCCTATTTTAAAAATAAGTGGTAAACCCAATAAGAAACCTCCCAGTTGGGGATGATCATGATCCTATATTGAAGTAAGAAACTGATTTCCAACAGAATTCTAATAACCTCTGCAGTGAACTGTTGGCAGTTCCGAAATTCGACAGTCGCCTACCAAGATGGGGCCCCTGCAAAGGCACCATAGGGAACATCAAGAGAATGGATCGATATTGGCTCAGAAATGGATCAAACTAGGGTACCAATGAACCAAATGGCTGGTCGTTTTTCCGGTAACCCTGCGGTTGGGAGGGTCAATGCTGTTGAGCCTATCCCAAATGGCCATTTGTACCGAAATGCAAGAGCTGGGAAACTTGCAGAACGGCAAAAGCCCCCAATCTCTAATACTGAAATGCCTTGGAAGCAAAAAACATCATATTGATTGTCTGAAAGCTTTGGCAAAAAGAAACAAATTGCAATGGTTGATAATGAACAGCATCATCATAATCATCATCATCATCATCATCATCATCACCTTCTTTTGCATCGAAATGGCCATAAGTTGGAGTCATGTTCACAACCGATGCTCCGACTCAGCTTCCGCACCATTGGAGAGATCGACCACGGCCGTGCTGCGCGTCGACGTCATCGTAGGGAAGAGGGAACCTTCAGCCAATAAGACGTCTCCTGGTGTCGCAACTGGAGGCGTTTTTTGGGTTAAGGCATCTAGCTTTGGGGGATGGGAACAAATGCTGGAGGTCTTTGTAGGATCTATAGAAGCATCTATTTTTGAGCGGGTGATAGTTTCCGAAACCCATCCCTATATTAGATCATATCAAATTAGGACATTGGATGGAAAGTGCTTCATCACACTTGTACCAAATTCTGGGACGCTGGATGGTCATGAGGAAACCACTGGTCTGCTATGGAGCAACATCATTGGATGAGAATGGAATGTTGATTTCTGTTCCGATGAACAGCGAAATCGCGGACCGAATCAAATTGGTTGATTTTGTTTAAAGCATTCCAGATCGTAGGAGGCTATGAGAAAGGACATTCATTACGGAAATTCTTTGCCAGTTGACAGTGATTCAAGATAATTCAAGGGTATATCCAGCTCCATCTCTCACAATTCAGCCAAATCCAATTTCTGATACTATAAAAATCATGTTTCTGCTGGTTGTACATCTTTGCTGTTTATCCTTGTCCCCATGTTTTCGAGCTGAACCCCCGGCAACCTCCACCGGAAGTGTCCCCTCCTGTGGTTTCTGGCTGCCAAAGTTCCACTAAGTAGCCTGGTCCATCACATAGCTTCACCAGAGGCGAATAAAATTGTTAATTAGATCAATTATGATTCACTTAACCCCTGCAAAACAAATACTGAACACTGAAGATATTGGGTTTATCGGTCAATGATCCTCTATTTTGCTCAATTGTTGTAGGGATGTACCTGATTCAACTGAAGTACGCTTTGGGGATTTCCCTTCGTTTTTTGGATTTTGGGGAAAACTTCTTCGGAGTGGGGAGAGTTCCCACTTTTGCCACACAAATTGTCCATCCTGATCCAGCCATATTTTCAACACCCCATGGAACTTCTGAACCCAAGGCCTTGAGGGTCATAAGACAACTCCCGCTCTGTGGTCTGCTGGGTCTCTTCAGCATTCCAATCCCACCTGAAACTCAGCAAACTGCACGGCTTTGGAGGGAGAGGAATTGAATGGTCTACCAGTAGCTACCCTGAAATTGAGATTGTGGAAAAGAAACAAACCACGGATTGAGCCCTGCATTTTCTTTCCCCAATGAAAATGAGGATTGGCACTCCACAAGCTCACAACCTCGCAAAATGAAATCAGGACAGCGTTGTTGCCTGCTGCTTCAATCCTCCAGGGTCTCATGGAGATTCAATGGGATTGACTTCTTCCGAGGCTCCCTCTCAACCAACCAGAAGAAGATCCCATAAATCCCATAGATCCTAGGCAGATCCCGGGCAGATCCCAGGCCTCTCTTGCGTGTCCAAGGATTGCCCTGTGACCAGCAGGTACCAGGGCAAGTCCCGTGGATCCTGGGGCTGATCCCCATGTGGGTCCGTTCATCCCTCCACAATATGAAGGTTTCCAAAGTCGTGGGGGTACCCCCAAATCATCGAAGTCGTTTCGCTTTGTCTTCCAGGTTTGGTGATCTCCTTGAGATATATAACTTATATATAGTTGTAGGTGTCATATCCCAACTTACTTATGAGGTTTCAAATTCCCATAGTTACCATAGCTACATCCATTATAAAATCACCCAATTGCACCCCCAAGTAGGTGTTACCTGGTTATTTAACATAGCCATGGAAGCCATGGCCCATAGAAATAGATGATAAACATGGTGAAAAAAACCTATTTTCAGATGATGGTTTTCCATGGCGAAGTGTCAAAACCAGAGGGTATATTCCATCCAAAATCCCCATGAGATTCCCATCTGCCACCGCAGTGCAACCCAGGAACCGCTGAAAGGCTGTGGATCTGTAGTGTCTCCTCTCCAGTGGCTGCTTCGGATCGATTCAAACGCCAGGTCAGTGCGACGCTTCCTGAGAGGAACTCACCCGGCTGGTGAAGTTGTCCCGGGAAAATGTCATGAAAAGTGAGGAAACTGGGGGACAAATTGATGAAAATTGATGAAAAGTGAGGAAAACCAAATTTAAAAAGGATGGACACAATAGGTCGATAATTGAAGTCGCAGAAAGTTGATATAAATTGATATGATACAACCAATCAGAATGGAGACCAAAAGGTGGTTTGACAGTTCCTATTGGTGCTATCCCATTTGATATCGCTGATTTCTGAGAGTTCACCCGCTGGCGTGGATCATAGAAGGCCCGAGTAAAAGGTCCGCAACTGTTTAAGATAAGCGCAAAAGAAGCATGGGTTTACTAAACAATACATTAACAAAAACAGGTTCAAAACAAGCTGGTATCTTACATAAGGCGGTTGTTTCCGTTTCACTGTATTCTTGACGTTTAACACAAGACATTCACCAAGAAAACGTGCCACACAATCCCCATTTGAAGGGTAACAATCCCCCCGTCATAGCACAGCACAGCAACAACCAGTTGAGTTCCCAGGTGCCATTTCCAGACATTTTGAAGGTCCGGCGACCTGCAGCTTCCAATTCGGCGAGTTTGGGGAACATCTATGTAAGGATAGCATCAGCATCAGTGGATACCACAGAAACTTTGGGATAATCGAACTTACAGGATAATAGGAAACCACAAGTTTTTTACCCTTCAATATCGGGTGTTCTTGCATTTGTTTCCCTTAGAATCATCCTTCCAATTCAGTTCCAGCTACTCCAACATCGGGGCGATTGGTTCAGACATTCCACATGGTTCCTGCAATCGACCTGCACCGCAAAAAAAATCCTCATACGGGACATCCAGCACATGACCTTTGACCTGGCTGCCTGTTGACAGCCCCCGGGTCTCACCAGTGGTTCTGTTGGATCCCCTTATTCATTACATTCAGTACTGACACTAAATCATCACTCTGTTTCTTTGGGGTTTAGACCCAGAGTTCAAATGGTGCAGTGGGTGCCCAGTCAGAATGCTCTGGCTGAAACAAAACCAGTGGCATTTTTCAGGACCTGGTCAGTGAGCCACATCCCATGATGTCGTCCATCTACCAACATATGGCTATTGGTCAGTTCACCCTCGCACCCTTCTTTTCATATCAAACTATATAGTTTGTCTTCATGGATGTGATGTTCTCCAGACAAAGCCTTGGCCCCCCATAGGTTTCAAGCGATGGCCGCATCCTAGCACCTCACATCCCAAAAAAACGCTGAGGTACCAAAAACCGCTTCGTCGCTGAAGTCGATACTCACCTGTAGAGGTGCGAGGCTCGTCCAGCAGCATACCACTAAGACAGTGAGAGGCAACATCAACTAACATCAACTAACCAACTGATATCATCTTATAACATCAACTACCATCAACTAACATCAACTAACAGTGTTTGGTCCATAGAGTAGAAATCGGTAAAAGCGCAAACTGGGGACCCTCTCCAAACTCTCCACCAACTCGACCGAAGGGTAGAGGGGGCGCCACGTGTTTCCAGGTCACTGTGCAGGGTCTGGGATCTCGTTTGAAGCTGATTCTTTGGAGTCTGGATCTCAGTATGTATCCCATTCGTTTGTTGATATCCGAATCCTGACGATATCTTTACTTGTTTCATCTTGTTTCAGTGCATGATGATGCAACATCCCAATTTCAAACCCTAGGAGTCCAGCTTTGTCAGCGTGATTCCCGCTTCAGTGGCATCATCATCCCCCAAATCCATCGCTTAAGCATCGTATTCATTTGCAGTCCCCACAAAAAATGACCATAGATATTGGATGTGCCCCATGTGCAGACACACCTCAAAACCAGTGGCTTCATCATCCCACCATCTCCATCAACCCCATATAGGGTTGGCTCTGAAATATGCTACCGTGATATTCTCACAAAACACCTTATCATATCCCATATTAGGTTATCCAGGTTGCCTGGTGTTGCTTAAATCGATGTTTTTGTTAGGCTGGATAAGCAACCAAATTTGGATAATGTTGGCAAAACACAACCATAAACCATCCCCAATGACTCACCATGTTTGTAGGTGGTATAAACTAAACCATTCCCAGTCATGGTTGGTTTTAAGTTGGCAGCCAGTTTTACCCGCATAATATCCAACATCATCAGGCCACGTGCTGAAAACCTGCCTGCTGCAGCCTCTCATCCGAGCTCGAGCGGTTCCACAACTCCACCGAGAGCTGCTCTGCATCTTTGGGACCGCCGAAGGACACCAGGAAGGGACCTGCGACGCTGCGACGGCTCACCTTGAAAACCCATGGCGTTGGAGGTGCGAAACTCGCGGATTTTGGCGCGAAAATCCATCTGATTCTTGGTTAACATATATATAATTCCATCTCACATAGCCGTTTTGTTGCTGAAATTCTGCTAAAAAAACAAAAACATGCTCTGGCCTCTGTCTCTTGAACTCTAAAAAAAATCATGAAACTCCCCAACATTCTCCATTTCTGTAAGAAACATCATCAAGTCATCCCCCATCCACCTCCCATGAGCCTGGAAAGGTCGGCTGGCTCGGATGGGCCGCTGCCTTTCGATGCCGAAGCCCCTCAGGGCGCTGCCCCACGGCGACCCGCTGAGACTTGAAGAGCACGTACGGGTCCTTGGTGGGACACCCCGGAGGGGAACATGGCTTGGTGATGGATGGTAAAACCCCATGATCTGGCTGAATTTCATCACAATTCACCCAGGAATTTTCAGTGTGAAAGGTGAAATATATGGTGTATATCTCTGCCAAATCAGTGGTTTATGGACTCCTTTGCAGGAAACCATCTTGTGATCCCATCATGTTTTTTTCTCTGCAGAGTTTCTCTTTCAATTCTGGGATGGGGATTTAAGCATCCAACATGGGGATCCACTAAGGCATGGGGTTACCTGAACTTTAAGGAATATCCTCTGGTCGTCAAACGTGGCTTGCAAATCCTCTATGAATTTCGCATACGAACCCTGGGAATTCTCCAGCCAGGCATATTTGATTCCCAGCGGGTCCACAGCAAATGACAAATCTGTGTCCTCAATGGGTCTAAAATACCTTGACTTGTACTTATGCAGCAAAGGATTCCATGCAAAAACTGCTATTTTACTGTTAACCATGGTTATAAACCCCCATAAGTTGGGATGTAACCCTCCAAGTATGGTTATAATATGTTATAATTGGCATGTCGAAGAACATGGGGATTTTAAGCATTTTTAACTGTCGCCGCGTCTCGGGCGCAGCTGTCGCCGCCCCACAGGCTGTGTCGGAGATGGGTGGCAACACGAAGCCCACATCGGTGATCTGGATGGACTTTGACATCCATGGAACCAGGGCCGAGTCACCACGAAGTTCGGGATTTTTGACCAGGGACAGCCAGTTGGATTTGAGATGATGTACAATCTGATTGAACTAAGATAAACTAAGATGAACTAAGATGAACTAAGATGAATTAAGATGAACTGAGATGAACTAAGATGAACTAAGTATCTTTTTGCCAGCAATCAAATGCGATTTTGAAGGAAATGAATGCTACTGATTGCTGCTTGTTGGAACAGAAGAGAGTATCATTGAGGATGGCTACATCAGGCATGAGGATCTGTGTTGAGTATTACGTTCATCCCCGTTCGCAAGATCAAGAAACGGTTGTTTCGAACGGCCATCTCACATTGCCGTGGGGCGAACCCTGCTGTTCAGTATTCTCTTGGGAGCAGAAAACCATGGCCATTTCCAGGATGGTAACCATAGTCAGCAAAATCATCTCCTGATCCCATCCTTGGGGTTTTCATGTTGGCTTTAACTAGGGACATGTCTCGATGTCATGTCAGATTCGGCCCTTTAGTTTTGAGCCAAGGCTTCCAGGACACCTGCAGCTGGCTCTCCTCACCATAGATGAATCTCGGGCCCTCAACTATTGATGAATGAGTCCGCAGTCTTCATTCCGCAGTCAACCAGATTTAACTCTCCAACAAGGACAATCCCTTCATCCCATGAGGCTTCCGCGTATCTTTTTCAGGCGCCCCGCCGCTGCCAGCGCATCTTTGGGGAGGCTTTGGGGCGAATCAGCTGTCCCTTCCTGGGCGGATCCGCTTGAGGATGATAGTGAGGGAGCCTATATAGCTCCAACGGAATGCTCAAAAACATGCTCAGCATGCAGAGCTAAAATCCAAGACCCCAATGCCGAAAGAAGCCAGGAAAGCCTCTTCGAGAAACACGGGGGGTAAGCTATTTTTCTGTAATGTGGTAAACCCAATGCCATAAAGAATCCCCAATAGAGGCTTACTTATGACTTGTGGGGTTTACCACATTGTTTTCATCCCTGGGTCCAAAAATTCAGAGATTTTGGGTTGTCAGGTCGCCATTTCACCAAGTTGCACTTCACCTTCCACATCTTTCAGCTCCGCTCCGCCGCCCAACTCGTAGCGTTGCAGAATTCCGCCCAGCACCGCGGGGAGGATCCTGGTCCCAGGTCGCATCGGAAGTTGGAAGGCATCCAATGCTGGTGAGCTCCAAAGCCTAGTTGTTTGTGTTTCTCAACATTTGAACCAAACCATTTCCATACAATCTTATGACCTTCCAGCTTGATACGCAAACCCAAACTTGCCCAAACTCATTCTAAACTGCCCCAAAATCAGATAAGTGACTCCTCATTTGGATGCTTAAACCACCTTAAAATGTTCCGGGTCAACCTCATTCTTCCCGGAGAAGCCATCGGAATTCCACCGTTGTTACAAACTCAACGGGTCAAGGCTCGCTTCGGCCACCGGCTTCCCCAGGCAGCTGCGTGGGCCAACGCCGAAGGCATAGCTTTGGAAGTCGTCCTTTGGGGGCCGCGTAACGAATGGGTTTGGGTCAGTTTATCTACAGAGAAAGGGAAACTATAAGTCGGAAACTATACCAAAAAAACTGGAAATCCACCACAAAATTTTGGGAAACTATTGCAAACAAGACTGTGGGATAGAGAAACCAAGTATGTTTGCATACCAACAGGTATACAAGCCGCGTATGACAAACATGTAAACAACAGCACTCAGCGGGACAATCCGCGGGAAATCGAAATTCTGGTGTCCAAATTGTGGATGCAAAGTCCATCTGATGGGGATCATGATTGACTATCATTGACTTGTATCGAACCACAAAGTTCGTCATTCTCCCATACACACCATCCACTTTCTTTTTGAGTACCCGCTCACTTTATCACAAACTCTATATCTGCGCAATCCCCACATTCGTTTGTTGAACCTGCATATTTGACGAATATTCCCATTTTTTTGTTGGGTACCCACGTGTAACACATAGTCATGGCTCAGCTTGGACGCCCTCGAAAAAAACAATAGTATTAAGCTGGGTAGTATGTGCCACTATGTCAAACAGCATGAACCCTCTTAAAGATGCAAGTTTTAGCCAGTTCATATTAATTCAACAAATGTTGTTGATTAAATCCCCCAGTTTTTTGCAACCAAGGTGAGGCCCCCCGGTTATCTTTGTTGGTTTATAAAAACCAATGAACTGCGGTTCTATCCCTCACAAAGCCAGTTAAACCATATTCATCCAAGTAGTAGATTGGAATATGGATGAATATGGATGAATATGGATGAATATGGATGAAAACCAACTCAGCTAAGTAGTGGGCACCACCATACCTCTCTTCCCATTGTCGAAGATAACTTCCCTCAACGCAAAAGGCGCTCCTCCGGTGCAACCTGCGTCCTTCCCAGCGCATCATCTACCACCGCAGGGTGCATGGCGAAGAGCAGCGCGCCCTCGGGGATCAGCATCTCCTCCTTGGCGATGAAGGAGATGGGAGGTGGAGGGGTGGAGGGGATGATAAAATGATGGAGTTTTACCGTCCAAAATGGTGATTTAATGGGATTTCATGGGACTATCGTAGGGATGTAATGGAATGTAACCTACTTGGTGGTGCAGTTGGGGTGATTTTCATGGGTATTACTACCGTAATACCGTAATAGTAATAACCTGCATAAGCTGGGAAAGAACCCCCTGCAACTGTGGCTATACACTTACAACTGGAACTGTACCCAAGTATCTCTCTGGTATTTATTTGGTGGCTTATTGGGATATAAACCAAACCATGTATTAATCAACAGTATCTACCAAACAACAAAGCCACCCTAACTACCCGTAACTGGGGCCATGGTTGCTCGGGGGGTTCTTATGATCTGGGGTAGTGACTAATAGTAACAATCATAATAGTAATGATAATAGTACTCATTCAAACCCTCATTCTTGGTGATAAAGTAACCATGTTTGTTGGCGATAAACCAATACACCCCTTTCTTTCTCATTAAAATCCCTGCTTTCCTTGCTTGTGAACAACTTTAAACAAAAAAATGTTTGTGGGTAAATTGTTAGTCAAATCCTAGATTCATTGGACCTAAATCAAATAACATGCAACTCATGCGAATTCTTGGAGGGATGACTGGTCTCCAAGAACAAAGTGAAACGTCAGACTCCAATGTCATTGCCATGAAGTAGAACACTGTCCATCAGATTTGCCTCAAACGGAACATTCAAGAATGGTTAAATGTCAGCAAAATCCCCCAGCGTAAACCACTGCGTTTGGTCTGAAAACACGCGGGGAAAGTCGGAAAAGCCACCGCCATCGCCGCATTTCATATGGCCGGGTTGCTACAACAGCATCAGCCAAGACCTTGCGAGGAGGCCCCAAGGCCACCGAATAGGCGCGGCTGCGGAGAGCTCCTCGGTGATCTCAAGCCATGAGGATATCAAGCTATAAGACGGTGATGTTTTTATGTGACAATTCATGGAAATATCATGAAATATCATCGTTGTTTGGCGGGAAATTTAGAACTATCATGTGTGTGTGTGTGTGTTTAATAGAAACGACCATTGAGGGCCCATCATAGATTTGTTTTGTTGGATGTGAAAATCTTCGCCGGAAAGCCGCTAGTTTTTACCGCTAAGAAATTAGAGGGGGTTCCTGCAAATTTTCCCATCATCCAATTCTGGAACATAAAATCTGTATTTGATACCTGGATTTCAATCTCATACAAATAACAAATTGAAATCTAATTCTGGAATATCAAACTGCTTCTGATGTTGAGCCTTTCAAGATGAAAACCACTGTTGAGGGGGCATTTCCTCAGATGTCCGAGAATCCAGGTTTCTGCTGCTTAAATGCCTGTGTTTGTTCACTTCACTACTAATACTACTACCATTTTGTTTGGTGCAATCCCGATTTGTGTGGATTTATCCATATTTGTGACTCCAGTTCCCGTCTGTTGGTAAAAATCCAACCTGCTGTGGGTCAAACTCTCATTTCGGAGAAACAGAAAATCTTAGGGTTACCCGGTTACCCTCCAGTAAATTAACATCGCTCTGTACAATTGCCCATTTAGTTCGATGATTCAACTGTCAAACATAGTGATTTTCCAGCTAGCCATGTTTGATGATGCCGGAGGGTACATCCCATTGGTTTGTTCTAAAAAGCAAAACAAATTGCGCGGCTTTCCTGTCAGATCCGCCAGGTTTCCATAGATGGCTTTCAGTAGCTGCTCTCTGTCACCACTCTTCGCAGCTGACGCAGCGGCTGCCTAAGAAATGGGAGGACCAGCGGATGCCAAAACAAACTCTACAAGAAATAGTTGGGATCAGTGCTTAATAGTGGTTAATACTAGTTGATAGTGGTTGATAGTGGTTTATAATGGTGTACCCTCTGGGAATCAAACATTCTACAGGAAATAGTTGGGATTCGTGGTATCAAATAGATTCAAATAGTATGTCTAATGTGACATAACGGGAAAATTATCGAACTCCGAATGGAGGTAATCAAGCATGGCTGACTGGAAAATCCCCGCACAAAATGGGCATTTCACTGGGAACATGGCCTATAACTGATGGAATTTCCATTGCCATGTTTGATTGTCAGAGGGCAACCCACAAAGTGATGGGGGTAGAGAGCCGACCGTGGGAATATATCATCAAAGGGTTGTTGAATTGAGTTGTCTGTAGGCCATAACCTCACTTGAAATAGACCGACCCTTCTCCCACTTATCAGCAGGAATATAATGTGCTTAGTAAGTGGGATGATTCGCAGGAAAAAATGGGGTACAGTGTCAGAATTTGCGAAATGGAATTGTCGACATACTTGATGATACATACTGCCTGGTTCACTGCATGGATTCAAGATAGTCGTGTGCCCTTCATGAGCAAAAGCACTTCCTGCACATGTTCTTGCAATCATGAAAAATATCATTAAAGTATCAACAACATGCTGAAAAATAGAAACATTGGTACTCAACCAACAATAAGTGCGATCATACTTGATCTTGGTAGCCCGGCTCACCTGATTGGAGCCCCACTGATGTTGTGCCAAAAACTCTGCTCCGTTTGATATAAAGAAGAACACAATTGTCTGGCCAAAGAATATGATTCCTAGGCGATCCCCAACACCCTGATTTGTGATTGCCCGAAGTCTAATCGCTCCATCCTCCGTTCTTATGTTAATTTGTACCAGCCATATCCTCAATGATCCGAAATTTGTATCATGTCAACTTCCACACCGTCATCTCTGGCCTGTTCCGTGGGATGGGAGGCGAAGAAAATCAGAATCCAATGGAGCAAGGTGGGGAAGATCTCCTCGAGCACCGGCTGGGGAAGGAAAGATCACCTGAAGTTGTACCTCCGGAAAAATGTTGATATCACAGGCCTGATGATCACGCAGCTCATACGTCCACCTGCCCCATTTGTCGGCATATGTGATAGTGATATCTCAAGTTGTGGTACAATGCAACCAAGGTTGGCAACTTATCTAGAACCAGTTCTTTCATGGGATGCATCCAATTGAAGAATCGTCTAGACTCTAGACTTCCCAAGCCGAAACCCAACCCTGGAATGGGAAGCCTACGATTGGAGTTTCCTGTCAATATGGCTAATTTTAGATACCCCGCTTACGCCAAACATATTGTAGCCCCTTGACCTACCAAACCAGGGTCTACTAAATCAAAATTGCCAATTACGAAACTAGCAACCATATACTGTGCCGGTAATTGTCCATTTACCATCGAACAATACATCCCAACGCTGACGAAATCCCATTTTTTCAGGCTGAACTCCCAACAGATTGATGTAAATCAAGGTTTACAAATCAACTAACCACAAGTATCCATAAATTCTGTGACTCAACTCCCAACAAAGGGCACTTTTACTCCATCCTCTCAGCCCCGGCCCCCAGCAGAAAGTCGCTCCGCGCCACCCACGGAGGCTGCAACCATCAACGGCAGCACCACGTCATCGCGGCTGGAGCGTGCAATGGCTGCCTGCTCAAAAATAAGAATCGGCTGGGCTTTCAGGAATATAGGATTTGGTCACTTTTTGGGATTCTCCAGATTCTCCATGAAAATCCAGGATTTTTCGTTGGGGTTCGAAACAAGTTGGAATTTCATAAACGAAAACCAGGAATTGAATTACTCAACTCTCAAGAAGAAGAATATATTGAGTACCATGTGGTTGCCTGAAATTCCGGAATTCTATATGGATCATGAATAGAACAACGTCAAATTCCGCATTTTCGCTTGGGATGTCATAAACGAAAACCCGGAATTGACGTGAAAATATTGGAAAGTAACATGGTTTCGTAAGCCATTACAATATGGGTGATTGTTTGATTTATAGGCACCCAAAGGAAAACTCGGATCGCCACCCTTCAAAGTTGGGATTCAACCAAGAACATCTGGAAGTTTTCGCCAGTGAAAATCGGAGTTTGATCGACCAAAAAGGGGATTTGACCCACAGGAAGGGTATGGACTCTTTTTAAGACTAGATACTACTAGTAGATTGTGCAGGGAAAAAGACTGACGGTGAAAAACACCAGAAACGGTTTTCTTGATTCTCGACCTTCACTTGGTACCCCTGAAAATATACGGGGAAATAATCAATATTGGTGCTAAACTCCCAACTTTTGTGGAGTCTAACTATGTCCAGGGATATTCTTATAACACGCCATGTCACAAACTCAAATGAACATCTGTATTAGATGCATGGCAGATCTCAAGTATCCATAGATATCCCATAGACCTTGTCTTTTCCTATAGATTCCATAGGTAACCACGGGATCCCAAGGATGGCACCTCCACGATCTGCTTGATCTCTGCAGCTCCGGGCGGCAGCTCATCCCCTGTGGATCTTGAAAAATGGATGGATTCTTTGGGATTTCTGTCCCAGAAATGCGCCATGGATTTTCGTACACACTTTTAAAGGAATCCATGACACCAAAAATGTCCCAACTCTTCACCCTGAAATCTTCTCTTTCAACCAATTTCTGCGCAGAAGTGTGGTAAAGGATGGTAAAGGAAGGGAGGAATGAACTTGAGGCCCAGGGGTAAGGGACGAAAGCTAGCTCGGCAGGGAGCTGGACTTGAAAATAAAGTGGGCAAGTACAGTGGCGCATTTTTTGACATAGANACATAGATACACCGATACATAGATACATAGATAGCTAGATAGATAGGTAGGTAGAGACATAGATAGATAGATAGATAGATAGATAGATAGATAGATAGACAGACAGACAGACAGAGAGATAGATGGATGGATGGATGGATGGATGGATGGATGGATGGATGGATGGATGGATGNGATAGATAGATAGATAGATAGACAGACAGACAGACAGAGAGATAGATGGATGGATGGATGGATGGATGGATGGATGGATGGATGGATGGATGGATGGATGGATGGATGGATGGATGGATGGATAGATAGATAGATAGGATAGATAGGATAGATAGGATAGATAGGATAGATAGGATGGATGGATGCATGGATGGATAAATAGATAAATAGCTAGATAGCTAGATAGCTAGATAGCTGGATAGCT
>BGPT01000071.1:411253-435533 GCA_003297045.1 Symbiodinium sp. clade C Y103
ATAGTTACATTAGATAGTTACATTAGATAGTTACATTAGATAGTTACATTAGATAGATAGATAGATAGATAGATAGATAGATAGATAGATAGATAGATAAGCAGATAGATCGCGAGAATAGATAGGATAGATAGGCTAGATAGCGTGATAAGTAGATAATTAGATAGGATAGAGAGGANATAACTCATGAAGTTTCATGGGATTGGAGATTCCAGCCCCCCCAATACCTTGCTAAAGCAAGAGGGACTTCAGCTAGCAAAAGCTAGCTTTCGTGACAACAATGATATCTGCTAGCTGCTAGCATATTAAAATCAAACAAATCGAAGGAGTTTACCTGAAAAAAATGACTGAGATTTTGAAGGAAGGGAGTTGCATGGCAAAAATGACAACATTGAGTCACATTGGTTTTCCAGACTTTCCCAATTCTACCCTTCAGAATCCACCAACCTTCAGAATCCACCAAAGTAATCTGGGTCTCAAAATGAGTGGCGTAAAGCCATGAGAAATTGGATGTTTTTTGGAGAAAAAAAACACAAAGGAAGAAAACGAAAAGTCAAATCAAATCCAATCCTCAATTTTTTGACACTGCTAAAATGTCACATCACTTTCAAACCCTTTCCATCTTTTTTCTACACCTGGCCATACCCAAGCCCCATCCCAAGGCATCCGTCCGTTTACCCCACCTGAGCCACGTCCGAATTTGCCCTTGACCCGCATCTCGCTGTACTCCCGCGTGGCCGCCATCAAGCGTTCCAGTTCGCCCTCACCCAGCTCGGCGGTGCCCAACAGCGCCTGATCCACTGAATCCCATGGAGAATAATCGTGGAGCGGATGATTTAGTGGGATTTATTGACAGAACTATAGTGGATATCTATAGTGGATCTATATATATATATATATACACAATTATATAAGATAAATACATCAGTTATTATGTAATTGTCATTGTTATTGTATAAATATACATTATAGTGGGAAGTCATGTGGAAGAATTTATCCGTGCTCAATCAATTGGTGGCTTAATTTTTGGGCAACGAAGAAAAGAGCCCGTGAAGTGCCGTCCAAGGCTCTGTGGACACGGCCGAATAAGTGGCCACTCGCAGGGCCTCCTCTGGAAATGCCTGGCCGGGAGGACATGCTGAGGATTTGCAACAAAGCTTTCTTGGGCAAATTGACCCATCATCATTGCTGATAAAATACCAACCAAGACGGATTCTGCAAGATATAGAAATCAGACAAATTCGAAATATCATATTGTATATAGATATAGATACATATTGTTTGTGTATCACATATATACATATATATACTTCATTATACCCCTACATGGTGAAGGCTCCTTCCCCACAGTTTTTTTCAATCCAGGGCCTGGAGCTCTTCAGAGTCCAGCACCGGCCAGACCTGAAACTTGGGCCCTGGAGATCATGGGAATTCATGGGAATTCATGAGCAACAGTGTGATATTTGAGTTTGGTACCTGAAAATGGGGACTGATTTATTCCTGGATTACATGGAAATATATATGAAAATATATTGAAAATCTGATTTCTTAAAGCTGAACTGGATGCCAACAAGTTGGAAGATGGCATTTCAGGTGGAGAAACCACCCTCCAGAAACTGGGTTAGGAACCCCTGGTGGCCTGCATTGAATCTATTCATCTGGCCTTTTTTTGGGGATTGGTTTGGTGGTTTTCCATTCGGAGGATGGGACTATAGTCTACACAGCCTGGTGAAGCTCAACAGCTAAAGTACTGCCTAAGCACGACTGAGTTGCTGGCGTGCTTTTCCAAAGCTGACTTTGCAGCTTCTTGGATCCTTGGATTAAACATGGATTGTCAGGGGCGATTGATCATTCTGAAGGTCCAATCCTTCGTCCCCTCTTCCTGTGCGGAAGAGGACGTGTTCAAATCAGTGTGCTCTGGCACTCCAAAGAACATGATTAACCTTGCATTTTTACGGTCTTCGGAGGCACTCTTGATCCTCGCACTTACGATAGGTGCTGTCTTTACTTTGAGATCTCGCACGGGCATCACAGTCATGCAGAAAGACCAACAAAAAAAACAAACTGAACGAATTGTGGTGACCCCATGTTGCATAGAGTCTTGGTATCTGGCTCATGAAAACCTTGGATGTTGCTATTGTAAAGAAATGTGATTGCAAAGATCCTACATGACTTCTATGCCGCGGTGAGATGGGAATCCAGTTCCCAATGTTTTGCAAATGGGTATAGGTCAAAACCCCGCTGCCCTGGTGAACTGGTGAACACATAGCTGAGAAATGGATGTTCATCCTCCAAGATGTGGTATAGTAAGTTTCGATCCATCTTCAAATTAAGGCAGGCACAAAGTTTGAATACTGAGGGGATCCCCAGAACCGTGGGTTTCAATACTAACATTGTCTAATTTGGATGATTTGGGGCTACCTCCATTTTAGGAAACTTCCAAATCCTGAAAGAAACTGTACCAGTCTCACTCACGATCTCCATGTTCGCGGCGGCTACATATGTGAACCCAGTTCCCCATGCTCTTTTCACATCGATAAAAAAGTGCAGGTAGAGTATGGCTATGTGTGCGTCAAAACTGGGTACCCACATGTAACCCCGAAAATAGATGAAAATAGTATAAAAAACTGAAATGCCATCGAGTTTATAAAGGTACTCCATTATTTTGACGTATTTGGACACAGATTGACCCACACATGTTGACCCCCTACCAGGCCCATACCGATATAGACTTTCCACCCAAGACTCTTTGCAGCATCCAAATTCTTCTCCAGCCATGCCTTTTGCTTCTCTCGCAGGGGTTCGGCGTCCTGGTACGGGATGGAGGCCAGTCGAATTTGGGATGGTTTGGGGGTATTGTGGGGTGGCCCATGGATGCCCCTAAGGAAACACTTGCATGGAAGCACGAAATTCCTAAGCCATGGCTTGTCATCCCCTTAAGTGCCATCACTTCCAGGCGCCCGCCTTGGGATCGCGCACCAGAAACAGAAAGTCGCCAAAGGGATCTTTGAAACTCGCAGGGCGCCCTGCACACTGCGGCAGCTCATAGACTTTGCTCAACTTTTCAGGACTCACCTGAGGTGCAACAGGCAGGCCTGATGTTGATCTTAGGAGTTGGGACTTGAATTTTGGGGGGACCTCAAGGAAAAAAGGTAAAATTTTGGTGCTAAATTTCACCACATTGATGTTTAGAAGAAAACTATGGATCTGAGATCCGATCCTTGCGGCGATGGCATGCCGCTGGGCCCCTGACCCAGACTTGTTTGGAGGGCCCCAGCTTCAAGAGGAAGATGGGCCTCGGCGCAACAAGATTTTTTTTGATAGGATCAAATTTGAAATCAATTGAATGTCATACTATTAAAATGAACTGAAGGTCATTTTTTGGTGCTGAATTAATTCTTGAACCATTCAATGTTTGGCTCAAGAGGGTTGAGCCAACAGATGTCACTGTATGGCCAACAGCGGGTATATAGAAGCAACGGGATGGATGGATCAATCAGGGGATATACACAAATGTGATCCAAGATCTAAAATCTAGACATAGATAGAGGCGAATACAACCCGCAAGGATGGAATAGACTGAGTATGCAAAACTGATGGATTTCATTACCCCCACTGACTGGCTGTGTACAGTATTCTATACCTATAAGCTTTGTGGGCCGGAAGAAGGATGCCTCCATTTTTTTTACCCAAAGCACGGTTTTGGGTTCAAAAAACAGGGATCCTCAAACCACTGTTCGGTGTAGTGTTAAAAACCAAGAAAAAACACAAGAAACATTGGCATCCCCATCTTGATATGGGTTTGTTTGAAAATAGGGTATCCCGAATTCCTATGCATTCCAATGGATTTCAACCTCATTTTCCCATGTTAGAATGGCTATTGACTGTGGGTGCTTACCCAGTCATAGTCCTAGCGGTCTTTTGGCCGTAGCCCAAGGGCGTTTGGTGGTGGCCACTAGGCCAAGGTCCTGGCCCATGCTTCCGCCGTTGTTCACTGAGCACCTGCAAGAGCGACTTGCCACGGATCAGGGCCCAAATGACCTGAGCTCCCGGAAGGAACAACGCGAAGGCATGGTGGTTGAATGTGGAGACATCATGGAGTTTAATGTGGCTTAATGTGGTTCAAATACCTTGGGGGTCTTATCCTAAATTTTGCTGATACTTGGTTTCAGGAGAGAGAATTCCAGGAGTTGGTGCGCAGGTATGGAGATTTGTTTTCTGATGTGGTCCGTGTGAAAATGGTATGGAGATTTGTCCTAGAGAGTTGCACAAATTTCGCCCTGAGGTCTTTCAAACACCGACATCAAAGCATGAAAGTATATAGTCTTCCATGCTTGACACTGAACTCTCCACCTCTGGAATCAAACCGTCCACCCAACCGCCCCCGTGACATCTTGGTTCAGATCCCCATGTGGCCCCGCACCGACAGGGCGCCCAGAAAGGGCACGGCCGTGGGCCCTGGAGGCAGCGGAGTCCTGACAAAATGCTGGGTGTGATGGTGATTTCACCAGCAAAAAACAAGTGATCTTTAACAAGAAATGATATGGGTTTCACGCTCACAATATATGGATTTAACATATAATCTAAAAAATAGATACGAAAAGACAATAAGTATTAAAATACATGAAATGTTAAAATATATTGCGTAAAGTATATTAACATATTTATAGTATATCAAAATATATGTGGGATGCTATGGGGGTTGTTACTCTAAACTCCACAAGCAACTCAAACCGCTTCAGAGGAAGACCTGGAGGTCTTGGTCGCCCTTCGAGCCACTGTTCTGGCGCCATACCTGGAGTATTGGTTGGGAACATGAAAAAGTTGGGACAGCACCAAAAATGACTAAGTCATTCTTTTGGTACTAAATGTATTTTGGATGTCGCAGGTTTCAGTGTTGCTAGGTTTTTGCCGGGAAAATTTACACTCAAAAGCCATGCATCTTCGTTTCATCCAAAATTCTGGGGTCAGAAACGAGGAAGGAGCACCCCGTACAGCCTCGAGGTCAAGACAACTCAGGGGTCAATTGCGGGTCCCAGCCCTACCGGGCCCTACCTGTGTGCCAAAGTTGGCACCGGTGGAGATACCTGGACAGCAGCTCTTGCTGGTGTCATGTAAGAGATCCTGTAGTGTTGCTAGTGCATGATAGTGCAATAAAAATTGCAGCTGACTCCAATTTCCCTTCCAAGACGGTGCACAGTTCGATGCCTGAAAATCGAATCCTCAAATACACTCTACCAGACTCTACCACAAATGACGCTCCCAACCACTACCGAGTGTTTCGGGTTCCAAAGTGTTTCCATGTGTTTCCCCCAAGCCTGTGGGAGGGAAATCCACGCATTGCTCAAGGGCATCATGGTCAAACTATAAAGCAATGGCGTCCCAAAATCCATGCTACCAGAACGGGCCGGAATAATAGGGAATCGAGGCCTTTCACACAAACCTCCGAAACATTGGGCATGAAAACACCGGCCGCGACTGTCATTGAATTGTTTGTTGTTCTCTGTTGTTTTTGTGTCACCTATCAAGAACTGGACAGAAACCCTTAGCGTCTCCTGCAGTTGCTTCCACGCACTGCGTTTGTCAGCTCGTTGATGTGCACAGCCACACGCCACACCAATTAAGGCGTAAGACTAAACTTGAACCCAAAGGTTGGGATGGAGTGCAAGGGATATTCTCGAAGATGAACTGGAGGCAAGTCCTGTAAACAACGCAGCAGAGGGATCTTGAACAAGGTGAGTGAATGTGTCTCTTAGTGGGATGTGTGAATGTAACTGTAAATATGTGAAATCTGCATCATGAAAAATGGCAAAATCTTGGTTTAGAAGTCGTTTGACCTCATTTTCCGGGTGGCACCAAACGTCAGCTTGCTGAAATGGAACTGTGCACTACATTTTGGCTCGAGGCACGTCAGGTCAATGCGGAATTTGATGGTTGAACATGGATGGCAAAATTGAGCGCTCAGGATTGCTCCCGATTAGGACAAAATCAAATCGTGAATCATCATTTTCCCATGAATTTGCCGACAGCATTGAGGAACAGCAGTCCAGGGAAAAATCAAATCTTCACCCCGGAATCACTTGAATCCCCATGTTGATGGTTAAATCCACATTTGTTGATGTTGTACCAGCTATTTCTATGGTATCATCTAGCTCTTTTGCCATTCCAAAGATTGATGCACGGCTCAGAAGCCGAATTTGGCACAGAAGGTGAGACCCACACGTCTATTGCAAGTTTGCTGGCAAAGAAATAGGGATAGCAAGTATATGAAAATATATGCACACACGTGCATATATTTATATCTATATAAATAATATTTAAATAATCATGTTTGTCCGTGTTTGAATGCGTAACGTACAGCATACACATCCATGGAGTACAAGCAGAGGATTTCTTTCACCCAGCTTTGGACTTCGTAGATCTTTTGTAGATCCTCTTCGACCTGAGATCACGGGAAACGCCGCTCAGAGGGGAAAAACTGTGAAAAAAATGTTGGTTCTCTGAAAATAGGGTACCCCAGAATTCAGTGATAAACCATCATTTTCCATCATTTTCCAATGATTTTGTGGCTGTTTGGAGGTTAGATCCCCATTAAAACTGGTAACATCCATGTTCTTCAGCAGGAATCAACCCAGGCAGCGCAACGCAGGCTCCTCGCTCGATTTTTTTCGACATTCGACAACCGTTTCGAACTTGGCCCTGAAATCAGATAGAGCCATGCGACCCCACCCAACTAGGAATGGGTCAAAAAAGTGGGCCAGAACATCAGATTCGCATAGATTCACTACAGTAGTCATTGGATGATGACTCACCATTTTTGGACCAGATGGGACCAGTTACCGACTTATTCAAAATGAACTGCAGAGTTATGACCAATTTCACTACCCAGTTAATCCATTCCCAATTCACGACCAAAATCTCACTTTCAGCGAGACTTGGTGGACCCGACATCGGCCGAGACTGTTCCAAATTCGTCGATGTTCCGCATTCGCCGCGGTCGCCGCAGTGTTTTGGTTCACCATTCACCATTCGGTGTTGGTGAAACACCGGGCAGATTCGTACGTGTTTCAGAGTTTCCAATGGCTCAACTTTGAAGTTGCAAAGATCTGGACCTTGAAATGAACTACTCAGAATTTACGTCAAAAGACCAGCCCTGTTGGAAGATCACATCCACTGGCTATCACCATTCATCATGGTTCAGGATGATCTATCTGCCGCGCCCTGAAGGCGCTGCGATCCTAGGCTCCAAAGGTCATGCCGGACATCCTTCTGTAGATGCGGCGATAATCCAAGGGGAACAAGGCCTTCATGAATTCCATTTCGCTGATTCCTGGCAGCCAACAAGCCATGAAGACAGCCA
Organism: Symbiodinium sp. clade C Y103; assembly: GCA_003297045.1. Classification (NCBI taxonomy): domain Eukaryota; class Dinophyceae; order Suessiales; family Symbiodiniaceae; genus Cladocopium; species Cladocopium sp. clade C. The sequence goes on from BGPT01000071.1 coordinate 418,614, forward strand.
GCCTGACCCAGAAACTCAGGCGAGTTCAGTGTCAGTGAAGAAATGTCCATTCATCCCCATGAGAATCCCTATCAATTCCAATGAAATCCCCATGAAATCAGAGTGAATCCTCATTGAATCCCCATGAATCCCCTGGTAATCTCCCGGCGCATCCTCCATCTCCATTTGAATCAAAGGCCATGAAGAGTTCGGACGCCTCAAACGCGGAGAATTTTCAGTCGGATCGGATCTGCGGCTGAACCGGCTGAATTATGGGGGGTTACAGTAATGGGATTTTATGGGATGTTAATGGGGATCGAATGGTCTTTTTTAATTGGATTTGATGGCGATTAAGAGGCATTCAACCGGGTCAAAAATGGAAAGTGCCATCAGGGAAACGACCGAACAGCTGACCACACAATGAAATCTGCAACTGAAATCAAACGATTTTTAGATATTTCTCCATCACTTCTCCTGGATTCACTTACAGGAATCATTGGATGACTATAGGTAAAATATATATGATAAAAAGAACCTGCATCATATCTATGTATCTGTATACCAAAAAAAAAACATATATAGATATGTATTTATACATATATATTACATTTATCATACTTATATGATATGTGTATAGTATTCATGTCTTCACAAAAACCTCCAGCAGTTGATCGATCAGCGATGGATCACAGAGTGATCCGTTGTCCGTGCGGCACCTCCGAGGGTTTGATGCCGACCCTCATCGTAGCCACCAAGTCCTGGGGATGTGGACACAGAGATTTTTCTAGATATGTAGATATGTAGATATAGAGATATAATTGTAGGGTAGGTAGATATGATTATAGATATTTAGATATATGGATACGAAGATATGGAGACATGGAGATGTGGAGATGTGGAGATGTGGAGAGAGGGAGATGTTGAGACAAATGTGCATATATTACACAAATATATATATATATATATATATCATGATATATCGCCCTGATCCGATTTTTTCAGCCCCACCTGCAGCGTTTGAGCCAAGCATACTGAAGAGATCAGTTTTGAGATGTTCGAAGTGTTGATTCAAAACATCCAGAATCAGAAATTTCTGAGGCGTACCAAATTGACTTCCTGAAACTGGAGCGTTCCACTTAAGCATCCCCGAGTGATGTTTGAAATCCCCAAGTCATGGGACACCAACGGTCACCAACCCCTGCATTGTGGATGAGGACAGGAGCGAGAATCACCACGGAATTATGAGGAGCTGACATTCTCAAAAGTACCGTTGGTTTTGTATCACAATGTTTGTACATAGATTGTATAGGGTCCCTCTATCATGTTACAGGATATCGTGTGATGTTCGCTGCATCATGTTGTATCATGTGATATATCTCCATCTTCAAGGGACAAACCTTCCTCACCCAACTGGTTGCCGCCGAGCTGCACAGAACTCTTCCATTTCCAAATCGCCGTTCCCATCTTTGTCAAATTTCTTAAAGAGCTTTGGCATGTCTTCTGGAGTTGCGGGGTGGCATCAGAAATAGACCGGTAGCTGTTTGGGGTGCTCATGGATCTCGGCAGATTATGACATATCAATGCATAGATGATTGGGATATCTAACAGCCAAAAATGGATTCGGGGATTCCGAGATCATGAAATATATGACCAACCTGACATGTTTTCCCGCGCTTCCACTTGCTTGTAACCTTCATAAATCGTTAAGCTCACTGAGGTCACAATTTTCTCAGATAAATGCTACTGAAACACTATGGGATACCTTTCTTGGGTGGTGAAAGGGCGGAAACTGAAGTGTTTTGGACCCACAGAATAGCTAGAAGAAATGACCAAACCTGGTATTATCGCAGCCAAACTCAGGTTTTCTTCAATTGGTCGTTTTCCCACCTGCCGTGTAGCCCAAATTCTTTAACCTTCGACGGGTCTGCGTCATCAGGAGAATTCGGTGCCGGTCGGCCCAGGTATTGGACATCGCATTGCCCAGAACCTGGAAATCCATCGAAAAAAATGTGTTTCTCATAGAGGATCTCATGGTCATTTTGTGGGATGAAATGGTGATTTACTGGGGATTTCATGGCCATTGAATGGGATTTAATGGAGATTTATAGGGACTTACTGGGAATTTAATAGTCATTTGGTGTGATTTAATGGGGATTTATAGGGATGAACTAAGATAGAATGGTGATTTCATTTGATTTCATGGGATATTTCTGGGGCCTCGGATCCAACCAACTTCATATATCTCCAAAATGATGGTTGATTTTTGTCTGATTGTATACCCGCTATTTTAAGGATTGCCAAGCGTTTTTGGGTTTACGTGGCAATGTTTCAGCTAACATCCACCCGGATATGGTCTCCAGTTTGCCATCGGCCATCTATTTCAATCCAGGGCACAGAGAGAGGCATTGCCATGAAGAGAACGCTGATGAGACAAAGAACACCCGCCAGAATCTTCCCGGGCCATGTCACTGGCGCCATATCACCTCGGCTGAGGTAGTTGCTGCGCAGCGATATGGAGTGCCAGCTGTGGAAAATGGCAAGAAACGTTTCTGAGAGGATCTGAGTCAACCCCAAAATCATGAAATTTCAGGTTGTTTCTCGCCAGGGTCTAAGAAATTCACAGCTTTGTTAGTCTTTGCTGCTAACCGAAACATCTGGTGGTGAATGAATCAAAACCCTGAGAATTACATGGAATTTCCCGTGGTTTTCCAACGAAAAATGTACCTCAAATTCAGCAATTGCTGCACACGCCCAATCTTTGATGGCAAAAAACAAGATAAACAATTATGATCAAGTATTATCAATTATTATCAATTATTGTCAATTATTATCAATTATTATCAATTGTTCCTGCTTGTAAGAAGAGATTCTCAAGTGTCTTCAGCACCGATTTTTCAGGTTCACCCAGTTCTTCCCATCGTGCGCCATCGTGCTCCAAGCGTCAGGTGCCCACGGTGGTGACGGTCACAGTACAGAGATAGATCGATTCTGACAGCGACTGGTGGCTCTGTGCTGGTTCCAAAACGTAGAGGATGCATCCGAAGAAGAGAACCTCAGAACTGACTCAGAAACAAATAGCTATGTCAGCTATGTGTTGTTTTTTTGTGGAAAACATGAAAGAAAACAAACAAATCACGTGACTCAGCTTCCCTAAAGGTTGCGTGTATGAAACCGCATCTGTTCTCTCATGGGTTGAAGGCAGCTCAAGTGGACATGAATCTTTCGCCATCCTACTGTGCAAGTGTCTAAAAATTTCTCGGCTCAATTGGTTCTCAAAATGTCAAAAAGTTGAAGAAAAAAGTGGGATCCTCCTGGAATATCACCATCCCAACAGCTTCCAGCAGCTCCCAATAGCCAGGCTGCAATCAAACAAACTAAGAAGAGCAAAAGCTTCAGAGCATCGAAAGTCGTCGATAGTACATGCCTCGGTGGCGTTTTTTTCCACACAATTCCTTGAAATTTGGAGATCTTTCACTATTCAGCCCATGCGAATTGGAATGGGTGGCTATGTTTTTGCCACGGCCATAGCCATATTCAAGAAGCAAAAAAAATAGATCAGCCAAAAATGGAGCTGGGACATCAACCTCTGCTTGTCTTCAAAAGGGATCTTGATTTTTTCTAAAGACATGAAGCTGGCGATGCGCAGCGCTACCAACGATGGAAAAATCTGAAAGGGAGATGGGTAGCCCCAAAGTTGGGTTCTGGGTCTGGATCATCCGGGGAGGATGTCCAAACCCCACCTTGACCACGAGAAGAATCAGTGTTGGTTGAAATAAAAATACAAGAGCTTGTTCAGCTTACGATTTTCCTGTTATTTCAACCAAATCTAGAATCTTGGCTCAATCTGCGTCCCGCTCGTGAACACTTCAACCAATCGAAGGTTGTGATCTCCTGGAAAACTGGTTTTCTTATAGTTAATTAGCTGAAATAAAGCCAAAAAGACCGTCCATCATCCCCTTCCAATCAAAAACCTCCATCCAAAGCTCCAAGGTGCAGTAACAGCTGCAGTTTCTGGAACTTTCGAATCAGTTTCAGTTGCCTCACCACCGGAACGAAGCAGCACAGCAGCGCATGCACCGGCAGATTCTCCTCCACCGTGGGAGTGGCAATGCCATAGGCGATGCGGAAGCCCAAGGGGATGATGGCCAGCAGGTCCAGGACGTTGTAGGCGTTCTTTAGGAACGCCTCAAAAAGCCCATAGTTATGGCGATTTTTTCGAAATGAACCGTGAGAAAATAGATGAAGAATGGTAGAACCATGGTAAAACCATAGTAGATAGGGGAGATTAAAAACATTTAAAAACAACATTCCTACCCCATGCTTTTTTTGATGAAATGGGATGCTTCAGACATTTTATGGGCATCTTTGGCGACATGCCCTGGGGGTACATGTTGACTACCCTCCGGTGTCATCACACGTGGCGAACTGCGAGATCCCCCCAAAAAAAGGAGGCCATATGACTTCGGTGATGTCCCAGCCATCTTTTCCCGGCGATCTACTCCCATCTGAGATCAGATCAGCCAATGCCGAAACCGAAACCGCAGTCCGCATGTTTTTTTTTTTCTACCCAGCATGGTTGGCTATAAAGGCCCAGGCCAACATTCTTGGAAAAATGCCCTCTAAATAAGGATCGAATCACATCTGCCATGTTTGACAGTATGGCAAGTGATTGTTCGCGGAACAAGCTGCTGGCTATGGGCCGGTCTGGATCAGTTCTCCCTGGTGGTTTTCAATGGCTTTCACACATACACGGCTTGCAGCTGTCCATAACCGACCAGTTTTTGGAGACGTCCCCATGTTATCACCGAGCATGATTAGGTTATAGTCGATCATCTGACATTTTAAACACTATTCAAATGGATATATCTGGATATATCTGGTTCAAGTAGGAAAAAGAAGGTTTATCTACTGGATTTGATGGGCAATTCTGGTTCACATATGTTCAATGAATGAAAATAGGATGGAGATAGGGTCATTCGGCCAAATATCATCATGTATGCCCTATGAAAATCGCCATGTTTCGTGCTTTACCTCCACCCGGTTTGGCCGTTTGTTCAGCTCAAGAAACCAGTCTCTGGGCGCTTGAGATCCAATGGATGATGAATTCCAACATCAAGAGGCCCTGATGTCACGAGGGGCGGGTGGCCCCAAACCACGGGGCAAGAAGGGAATCTGGTTGGTGAAAAAAGGCATGGAAATTGCTGGAAAAAAATATAAACAACCAAAAAAAAACAATAAACAAGCATGACTCATGATACCAAAAACACATGAAAAATGATCACAAAGCGTGAAAACACTAAGAAAAACCACACGCAAAAAAAGAAAAGTGGAAGAACACGTTTGGATCAGAAGTGGAAATCCTAGCGCCATCCTCAGGGATATCTAGTGGCTGAGTTCCACAGCTCTTGAACCGGTCGAAATTTGAAGATCTGTTGCGATTGCCTTGAAAATCTCTCACTATCCTTCCTGCTTCTTCCCTTCACTTCTCTTTTTCCTGGTTATTTCATGTTATTTCTATATTGAAGTACCATGGTCCATACCATGGTTCCCTCCCTGGAATCTTCCAACCCGCCTCGAAGGTGATTTGGACCACCCCCTCGGCAAAGCGCGACACCGGAGGCTCGGTAGCCGCTTGCCAAATGGTGAAGATGATCGTCATGGTCTCAGGTGGGTCATGGGTTTCCCCAGCTTTTCCCATGGGAAAAGGTCCCTGAATTTTAGGGCTGGGAGGGGAAGCCTGGAAATGGAAATGAATCTAAGATAATTTATATATGTATAATAACATAGTATGTACAGTATGTAATATTGTGTACCCGGACTCATTTCCTATAGGACCATCTTCCAAGGCGCTTTTTCCCACTCAATCTCGGATTGACTTTGTGGTAGATTCACTAGGGGGATACAGCAAAAAACTGATGATCTAATTCTGGAGATGGTGCCCCAGAATATGAACTAACCTGGGGTCAACATGATTCCTGAGGTAACATGACAGGAGGCGAACCAGAACCTGGAGCCTGTGTTTGGAAGTGCCAAAGGGTTGAAAGGTCGATGTAGTTTTTCTTGGTGATCGTCGGTTCTTGAAGAAGTCTCTGCCACTTTCACTGCTTTGCACGGTTTATTGTACCCCTCTGGTAGTCAAACGTGGTTTGCTGGAAAATACCCCATTTATAGATTATTTTCCCAATAAAAACCTCCGTGTTCTTTGGGGATTTCCAATTTGACCAGCTTTCTGTCCCAGCGGCGATGAAGTAATTGGAGAAATAATCGTAGTACCAGGCGGCATTACTGGAATCTGGGTCCTGGCCACAGCTCAATCTCTGAAGATAGTAGGTGGTAGAACGGACCTTGATTTTTCCCACCAAAAATTTGGATTTTCCATGATTGTGCAATTGAAAATTGGGATTTCCCATGATTGTGCTTTCAAAATAATTGGATTTCCGATTTCTTTCCGATTAACAATTCGGATTGATTTCCCTGTTTTCCTGTTTGAGGATTCCTCATGATTCTCCGATTTAGAACGGTGGATTTCCCATCTAGTAAAACGAACCTTCCGCTTCCACCAGCGAAATTTCACGGAAGAGTACCTGGAGGAAGAGCCAGACTCGCGAGACAGCAGGTTCGCGTCGGAAGAATAAGGACACCGAAGCATTGCTGGGTCTCTTCATTTGCAAGCGACCTGAGCAATGAAAAATCCTGATCAATCCTATGGGTTATGAAATGACAATCAAAATCCCCAATCAGATAGTATACTGGAACCCCCAACTAACCAACAGCTCTGTTCATTTGCGAGCGACCTGGGTGTGGATTGGTGGAAAATCTACACCAGAAACCATGGTCAGAATATCAATTCAATTTCTGGGAGAGTGTAAATGGAACAGCCAAAATGATGGAAAATGATGGAAAGTGACCATATGTTACCATATTCATTTGAAACAGTCCAACTGACCCCAAGAAACATACCCTTCTTTCCCCTCCCATCATACTGGTTGGTATATGGGTATCCCTAAGATGCGTTATCATATATATATATATAGTCCCCAATAAACCAGTCTTAATGGCTCACCCGCGTGTCAATGCATCACCCATGGAGTGATTTTGTTGAGGTAAAATCAAATCGGGAACGGTCGATTTTTGCCCCAAATCTAAGGGGGTCCTGGCAGCTTCGCTTGCTGGATTAGTTTACAGGGAAATCTACAGGAAACTATGAGGGTTCTAATTATGAATATTGAGTTCCTATAATCTGTTCCTCAAACCAACCCAATGATCTGGATGTTCCACAATCAACGCATGGTCCCAAAGGCAGCTATTCCACCTTTTCAGGGAATGCCTTTGGGCAGACATGTGATATATGATCGTCTCGTTGATGAAACCAGTGCGGTTGATGTGACATGCTTCCAAACCACAGTGATGCAGCATACCCGTCGCCTCTGCACACCCTGGAAGAATATGGCTCAGACAATTATGTTCAGTTTCTGAATGTTGTTTTTTTGTTACCATGGCAACAACCCATGGTTAAGCTGGGATATAACCCCTACAACCCATTGGTGTGTTTCAAGATGTGGAGAATGCCCATGCCATGGGCGCAGATTTTCTCCGTCTCCTCCGTCAATCACAAAACCACCTCTTGCTCAGATCGGGCGACTGTTCGGCAAGGCCACTTTGGCGTTCTCATCCTGGGGATTGGAGATGGAGATGTTCGACTCATCTTCCAACAAGGGGATGGGTCAAAAGCCACTAAATTTCAGCCCCTGGCACCAAAATGGCTACGATTTATGGATGTTCATCTAGATAGGTATTGATCTCTAGCCGTATTTTCTATCGTCTTCCAACTAATTTTGGGTGTGAAGAGTAAACATTGGAACACCACAAACCTGTCCAAGCAACTTTCCCCGATTCAAGAAGGTACAGCTATGCAAGCCCCCCACTGCCCTTTAAAGGACTTAGGCCTTAAACCACCCTTGACACTGCAGAAATATCACCCCCCTCGTCGAGCTTCGCTGGAACTTGCAAAACTGGCGGAGGAACTCGAACTGCTTGTACTGGTCCTGTGGTGAATGATGCCCTTCCTGTAAAATAGATGATACCATCGTATTATCATATATTATATATATATATATACACATCATATATTCAGCTACATGTTGAGAAATACTGTATCTGGTTTGGGGGAACCATTCACAAATGGCTGCCTGGATAGTAAGAGTGTCATGCAGTGACCTTCTCAATCCTTCGTGTAGGCGTGTTCGAACATGGGGTTATAAAGATGTATAAAGTATAAAGTATACCTTCCAAATGAAAGGCTATTTTTAAGAGGGAAAATGACGACCAGCGGATTTGGGGCTACCCTGCCTCTGACTGGACTTCGATGTATCTTTGGTGTTCCGCCGCGAATCCTGCGCAGGGACAAGGTTCAGTCCGAACCTTGGAAGGGGTGGCGATCTGTCATGAAAACCATCAAAAATGAATGTGTTCATAACATTTCATACCAGTAATCCTCATCTACAACGTCTTACCACCAAAACTTGGCAAACTCATTCCATATTATCATCCAGAAATTTCACAGCAAAAAATCAGGGCACCACTTTCATCCCATCCCCATCCCCAAGCCGCAACGGGTCCCCGTTGTTGCTTCCCCTTGCGGAGTTCACCCCGCCCCGCGCCGAGTTGACGCTGGGGCTGGGCCCCATGGGTGCCACGCTGCCGCGGCGCGCCGCGTTGCCGCTGGGCGCGCTGGGCGCGCTGGGGGCGCCGCGCGCGGAGGGCGCTTGGCTCGTGGTATCCGAGGCGGAGTCCTGAAAAAACGATGGCAGTTGAGTAGAACAGGGTGGGTGGAAGAGATGAGCCACAAATCATGCAAGTATCAACTACATTTTGGTAAAAAATGACATGAAACCCATGGGTTTAACAACCAGGTCTTCCTGAAAATTGTTCCTTGAAGCCGCATTGAAGCCATCAGGAATGCCCACCAAAAAGGATATCTCGATCGGTAGACTGCTTTGTGGTTCTGCTAATTCAAGGTACATCCGAGTAGTTGAAACAACATCTGCTGTGTACAGGAACCGTTAGTGCAAATCTGAAGCCTTCACTTTGATAAGATCACCGGCACTAGCTTTCTGAGAAACTTGATCGTAGAATCCCGTCCCAGCATTGGCCCCCAAGCGCATCATTTCTTCCATAAAGGCTACAGGAACGGGGCCCAAGCTATATTGGTTTGTGTTCACCCATATCTATATCTGCAGATCCGTATGCTACGATAAAAATCATATATAGTCTATGTGTGTAATGAAAGAATCATGAAGAAAACCCAACAGTTGACCCAGTGACCTAGTGAAATACAACAACAGAAATCAACCAACCATATTGATATTCATAGATCATAGATCAACTATGAACAGGCCAAATCACTTAAGCTTGTTTCTCCCTTGCTGTTGATGATGAAATCATGTCAAAAGTCACAATTTTCCAGATGGACCGACCAATGGGATCCACCACAACCCGCGCCTCAGAGGGAGCCGCCTCTATCCGGCCTGGGATCCGTAAACTTGCCACTGCCTGCGACCAGTTTTGGTCATTCAAAACCCAACGGAACCCTGGTGAACACCCAAGATAAAACGAGTAAATGATGGTAAATGAAGTTCAAAAGTTGATCTTCCAAAAATATAGTATCATTCTAATCGATTTTTGCTCCATAGGCCACCCTTTCTTGGGTCATACCAATCACACCCGGTAAGTGGAGAGCACGTGTGCCACGGATGGGCCTGATGTACCTGATCTTTTTAGATAGAAGGCATCTCACCAAACAACTTAAGTCATTCCTCCCAGGGCCTTGGGCCTTGCTTTTTTTCTGGCTCCCAACAAGAATCTAACTGGGCCGGGGCCTCTAGCTGCGAGCTGGTCTCAGACATAGTCGGAGCTACCTGCCAACCCGCTGAGAAGTTTTCTGGTGACGGTTTTTGAATCAAAAAAAGTGCCACTTCTTGAGGAAAAACAAGAATCTTGCGCCCTTGTCCAATAGAGTACACCCAAAATTGGATGGGTATTGAAAATGACCCATTCTTTTAAGTACTTCCCACTCTAGGGCTCCTGTTTGAAAAAAAAAGAGTGTGCAGCGCCCAAAACCCTCCAACATCCCCAAACTTGCTAACTGCCCTTAAGTTTATCCACATTGGATTAGTCCATAGTCCCCCTTGAACACGTTAGCATAACCCCACTACGAAAAGCCTACTAACCATCATTTCGGTGTTATATTCGTAAGAGCGAAATCTGGGTACCCCTAGTCTTGCTGCTTATCCCCATGTTTGGTTTTATTCTGAAGTGTTACAGCTTCTTATCCCACTATCAACCATCAACCATCAACCATGAACCATCATTCAGGGGTTGCATCCTGAACCTTATCATCTCAACATCTTAATGTCTTATCATTTTTTTTGCTTATTAACTCCACCCCCTAACACTAAACACTCCCCGAGAAACCATGGTTTAATAGGGGATTTCCACATATTTGGGACCATACAATGGGTTTTGTCTAATAATTATTAGGGGGATGGGATTAACCCCTTAATGTTAGGGGGATAATGCATACCCAAACGTACCCTAAGTCATAGCTGGTTGATGGGTGGTTATTCCTCCAGTCATATGGTAATTTCATAGCTAACTTGACCCATCCCCATACAATGGTAAAATCGTCTATTAATGAGGATAGAATGGGATTTCCCTTGATAATGTTTGTTTCTTATTGACCCATATCAACCCATTTGTTGCTTATTGACCCGTATGAACCCATATTAATCCATATAAACCCATACTAACCCATATGAACCCTTGGATATTGACCTTGTTCACCCTTCAAGAACCCCCGCTTTCCGTCCGCCTTCGCCGGAAGAAGCATCTTGGGCGCCGTGGCAGGCGGTGGCGTCCGTGGTTCCTGAGCCACCACGGTGTCATCAAGCATCGGATTCGTTTATACATACCACAGTTATTAAACACGGGGGGAAACTATAGTGTTTATAGTGGGAAATATTGGACAGTGTTTAAATAACTATGGAGTGGTAACATGGGATTGAAAAATACCGCATGTCATAATGAGATATGGTGGGAGAATATGGGGAATCGTCTATAAAATGAAGGTAATCAAACATGGCAGTCCGGTAGGAAATCCGTTATAAATTGGCACTATAGCTGGAAAAGCATCTATATATAGCTGAAAAATAAAAGCAAACCATGTTTGATTTAGATATGTTTACCTATATTTGGGAAAGTTGTCAGAATACGTTGATGGCCTCTGCCACATGATGATTAATTGTTGATGGATGAACGATGTTGAGAGACAGAAAAATGTTGAAAAACCACAAGCCAGGGACCTACCACGGCTATTTACTGTAATCCATTGAATACACCAACAGATCGAGCAAGCAGAATCAATGCTGTCCATCCCGTAGTATCGGGGCTATTGCCACTTGTTCAAGAAGATACTGTCTCCGGGCCTACGGGGTTCACAGATTGCATCCCAGGAAAGAATATCGTACACCCAAGCTAAGCAATGGAGCGCAAGAATCGTGCCGTCCAGTCTTGTCAGGGGGTTCCAAGAATGAGGTCCTTTTCCATGTACTAGAATCAACGATGTTTGGGTAGATTTCGGGCCTCCCCATTTTCGACATGTCGAAGATTAATCAACCCAGATCCATTCCCAGGATTACCCGCAGGTTTCCTGCATCTCTTTTTCCCATCTCATCAAATCGATATTGCGAATCCTTGCAACAATTCCAATACATCAAAAAGTCAGTCAAAATCCAGCAAAACTACATAAATCATCAGAAAAACCATCAGAAAAACTCTCAAAACTCCATGAAAAGTACATGTTCTTCAGCAAATCCCAACTTCGAACCTCCATATCAAGCATCTCCAAAGATATTCCCATTACTTACATCTAACCCATTTTCCACCAGCTTAACTTCAAGCCCAGCTTCCACGAACCGTGGTAAGCTGGGCAGCTTCGCCACTGCCGCGACCTCCGATTTGCTTGGCCCGCGCTTGGGCGTTTTGAGCTCCATGGAATCCGACACGGCCGTGGCCTTGGATGGTGATATATGGAGGTTCTGCTGGGGGTACCCCCCAGCTCATCCAAGTGATTGCTGATTGTGAATGGGAAAAGCAATGGTTTGGTGTGCCCATCTTTTTTTCGAAACCCCCTATAGTGTAGATGAGAATCATTGTTGATGAAAATAACCAAGTAAATAAATAGATCAACGAAAATCAGAGTTAAGAACAATAATATCCATAAAGGATAATAATGGGATAAAGCAAAATACCCTATAGTGATTGTAGATGAAAAGTTGGGGACTGTATGCCTTTTGCATGACTTGAAACAATACATAGTATCAGGGCTCAAATGAGGCTGAAGTCTGCCATCAGTGCATCCCACCGGCTCCAATCTTGTTTTTTGTTTAACGTTCGAATCAACCCCCCACAATCCCAGACCCCCATTTTTTGGGGAAGACTCCTATTACATCCTATTACAATTATTACATGTTATTCAAAAAAGAAGCGAGGAAAACTCAATCCGGGTCTGGGCTTCGCCGCAACCCCGCACCCCGCCCACCCAACGTGCGCGCCTCGGAATCATCCGACATCGCAGACTTGGAATGTAAGCGATGGTGATGAACTCCGGGGACTGGTTCCTCCGCCGAAACTGGCCAGTTTAAGGATCTCTTTTGGGGTGACCACTACTTCCCAACACATTTGCAGGCGAATAACTATCCCAAATTCCAAGTCCAAACTAATCTTCTGCAAACTTGGGAATATCTGCTCTATTCTGTTCTGGCACTATATACTTCCAGATCTTTAAGTCTTTGAAACTACATGAAGGCATCAGAAGAGATCGATCTATTCCTCCACCAGATTCGACGCACCCAGCATCGCAAACCAAGTTTCAAGCTCTTCGCTTGAGCCGTCCGAATCCACAGGGATCGTCCTCCGATTCAGAAGCGACTTCGGAGAACGGGCCTTGGTTCCCCTGGATCACTGGTTGATAGAAATCTGAGGGTTTTCCGCGACATGTTTTCCATCCAGCCTCATGAGGTTCTTCAGTGAATCCGGCGTCAAATGCCATCCAAATGAATTTCTTTGGAAACAACATACCCCTGAATCCACCCATCATGAGTATAATACATTAAAATGGGCCAAAATTGGCGTTATACCCCTTTGACACACCCAAACATCACATCAAGTTGGTTAGTTGTATCACAACATATCCCATTATATATACCCGTCATATCCCCATGATATCTCCTATATTCCCAGTTACTCTCATTGTGGTTGGTTTATGTTGGGTTTATACCCCCCCCTTTCTGGTTTGTTGACCTTCATTTTCAGACAACGACTGTGATTTGTTTGCATTGTTGGTGATATATCCCACAATACAATTCCTCATTCTATCCTCATTTCTCGATCATTTGTTGCTGTTTTCATCTCCCATCACAAAAGTTACATTCTATATGATGTAAAAAATGTTTACCATGTATCATGAAATACTCCCTTGCTCAAAACTTGCTATTCCGCAAATACGCATCATATCCCAATCAAAAACATTCCCTTAATGTCCCTTTATATCCAATTACACCCAGTTCTATCTCCATTGTACCTCCAGTGAAACCAGCACCATTTCATTTTGTGGTTTCATCACCTATGAAAACCCTCACAAAAGCTCTATTTGTTGGTGAGATCCACATTCTCGGCTGGTGTTTCACCCATGGATTTTCCGCTGTTCCCCTTCGGCGCCGTGGCACTCTCCAGTCGCCCAACAAGGACTTGCTGCCAGCCGTCAGGCGCAGAATCTGCGGGGCTCCATGAGAGCCAAGGGAGGCCTCGATGAGACCAGCGGAGCTGTAGGTTGATGGGATTTTTTTCAGATTTGAATGGAATGTTTATGGGATTTTAGGGAATGTGAATGGGATTCTTATGGGATTCTAATGGGATTTTAGTGGAAATAATGGTGAATATCCAGACATCATCAACAAAAATGGTGGTAGGAAATATCATGGAACACTAATGGATTCTGGGTCCCAAGCAGTGGAATGGTGAAAAGATTCCCTGTAGTGGTTGATATTTTTTGATTCTTAAGATCTTGATGTTTTAAGTGTTTGATACTTCTGGAAAAGTTCTTCGAAAGTTAAGCCGGTTTTTGCCCTGGTGAACCACTCTCAAGACCCAAAAAACGATGTTGAAGTCAAAAACAACGAGGAAATAAAAGGTCCACGTTTTTTTGTCCTCAACCAGCTCTAAAATCCCAACCCTCCGAGATGCCCACCGGGCCTCAACAGCCGCTTTGTCCTTGGAAAAAGCCACATCTTTCTCGTAGTGTTGTACCAATTCCTGAGGACAGGCACCCAATCTGGTAGCATCCCAAACTATCGAAGTGTTGCCCTGCCTCATCAAAACGATCTTTGCCTGCGAAAAAGGTGCTTATCCATCAACGAACCACGAAATTGGACGAACTTTGCCATTTTTGACACCTTCCAAGTCGTGAAAAACTCCATGAATTCCTTTGGGAAGTTCACCCCTTTACGGCCCTGGTGAATTGCTGTCCAAGTGAGCCATGAAGCTATGCCTCCATCCCTGGTATCCGATTGTGGATAATAGTCCCCAATTAAGAAACCAGATGATAGTATACCTTATACCGTATACTCCTCAATAAGCAAATCCACCTGTTTTTTCATGGTTTGACTAATTATATTCCCCGAAACAACATCCGTGACACACGTGGGCTGGCAGGGAACCGATTTGAGACGCTCAATCAGCTGGTCCAAATGCTTGGTGAAAGACAGATCCATCTGCACCTCAGAGGGCCCCTGTCGGAAGTGCTTGGAATAACTAAGGAATTGGGCTGCCATAAACAAACAACTAACAACTACCATGGCTGGGGATGGTAAGCATACCAGCCATCAAAATGGTGGGGGATGGTTTATGAAATTGGGCAAGCAAATGATGGGGATTCAACAGTGAAAGTCTGCGAGTTTGTATCCAAAGTCAGAACTGGAACAAAAAAGTAGTGATGATACTACGTCTCTGACCGACAATAGTGGTATGTACAAGTTACAAGTAGTTGTTGGTCAGCACTTGGGAGAGCCAACTTTTGCACACGTCAGAAAAAGCAGAGGAGTCATGAAAACGTTGACACTTTGCAGAGCTGCTCATATTCATATTAGGTAATCCCGCCAAAATGTGTCTCCTCTGGTCATGAAACGTGACAACGGGAAATCCCCGCACTTTCAAGGGGATCTTCACAGTAAATGGATACACTCCATGAATTTTCCTGCTCAAGTCATACCTATAACACCGTGGTGCGCGGAAAAAGTTGCGTTTCCCAAAACTGCAATAATTTTAGCCGTTTGAGAGGAAAAATGGCGTCATGGAAAAAAAAAACTGGTTCTTCTGTTGTTTCCTCGTTTCTGCCAGAAACTTGTGCCGTTTTAGCGCCGTTCTAGCGCAAATTTGCGCCGTTTCGTTTTTGTAGTTTTTCTCCAAGCTCCAAAAATGGGAAAAATGCTCGAAGGCAGTTTTTCTCGCCGTTTGACTACAGAACCATGTTTTGTCCAAAACAGCAGAAAAAATGCATCAGGAGGATGACACAGGTATAAAATGTCAAACCCGAATTAATACACCCAGGCTGATTGAAGATCGGGGGGTCCCCAAGAAAAGTGAAAAAAAAATGCTCCGAAAAATGTGGCAATCCCCAAGATCAACAGCCCAGGGGTCTACCAAAATTCCGTTGACATTGGCAGTACCCTCAGGCTCGGACCCTTTGTCCATGCCATGGCACACTGAAAACGCACGACTTGAGCCACAGCGTATGGCCACCCGGTTTGCAAAATGGCACGAGGAGCGATAAAGTAGCACTTCATGGTTGAGGAGATACACTCTATATAGAATACTTGGCGGATGGGGGATGGGGGATGGGGGATGGGGGATGGGGCCGGGCAAATCATAGGTAATCAACAACTCCCTTCTTGAGCGCACCAGCCCAGCTTTGAAGATTCTTGGGGCCCTGGGTACGTCTCAAAATGGGATATACACGGATATACCATATACCCAACAAATTGGCCATTTTTGTGGGGGCGAATGGTGAAAAAAACATCAGATCTTTGGGGTTTCCGCTGATCATCACCACATCGGGGTTTTCAAACATGTTCAAAGCCAGGAGACCTGACATCGCCACCACTCCGCTCACCTGTGGCTTTCGGAAAAGAAAGGGGCTCAACTCTCTGGTTTTACATGTTTTCTTTACCAAGGAACCGACAACTTGGAAACGGACATCCAGTGTCTTGGTGACAATTGGGAGTTCAACATGGATTGGTGACCCAGGGAAACAAGGAACATTGGCAACTTCGCAGCTCACTTTGCTGTGCCGGTCAAACTCGCAGCAGTGTGGGAAGTATCCCTCAACCCAGAAAATCCGCACAAATTCATATCCAATTGCATTGTTAATTGTTAATTGTTAGTTGTTTCTTTCAAGAATAAACCCCACAACAACATCTATCAGGCTCGGAACATCGAAAAAATGAAGTTTGCCCCACACATCCCTACACCATATGGGGGCATGGGGGTCGCTTGTGCACCTGGAAATTTTCTCGCTTATGCACCTGGAAATTTTCTCGCTTGTGCACCTGAACATCTCCTCTGTCTCGTGATATGATGCGAAATCCTGTGAATTCTCAGGTAGTGTCGGAAGTGGTTTTTTTCTCACTTGTGCGCCTCTTTCATCTTTGAGCCATGTTCGGATCGCTTTTGCACCTGTCACATTTGTTTGTTCTTAGGAGGGTGTGAACTTTTGGACATGTCTGGCACTTAAAACCATGCAACATCTAAGGCGCTTCTGCAAGATCTTCGCCAAGTGACTTCCAAGATGTTTTCATGTTGCTTATTTACGTCTGGAAAGGACCTTCC
>BGPT01000071.1:444459-464459 GCA_003297045.1 Symbiodinium sp. clade C Y103
GCGTCTTGCTGAGGTCCACTAAAATCTACCAACGCTAGGCCAGGCAGCAAACATAGATACTGCATGGAGTTGGCCGCTCCAGCATGCCTGCGCTGCTGGCTTCAGTAATCTGAGCTACCTGACGCCCAGTTTAAGCAACCCACCTAGGCCAAAGTCATTTAAAGTCATGTAAAGTCAACCCACTGCATGGGCACACGCATTCATGGTGAAGTGGATCCACCNGCCCAGTTTAAGCAACCCACCTAGGCCAAAGTCATTTAAAGTCATGTAAAGTCAACCCACTGCATGGGCACACGCATTCATGGTGAAGTGGATCCACCCATGTCAAGACGACCCGGCACAAGCAAAACACCATGGCCACACCACAAAACGCATCCTCAGTTTAATACTCAAAATCTCTGCGATAGCTGCACGAAAGGACGCNCAAGCAAAACACCATGGCCACACCACAAAACGCATCCTCAGTTTAATACTCAAAATCTCTGCGATAGCTGCACGAAAGGACGCATACACGCTCCATACCTCGTCATTTAAACAACAAATATGTGCCACGCGCAAGGCAAAAACCGTATCGTTTTTTTGTGAGTCCCCTATCGTTTTAGGAAGTTTCATGCAAAAACAAACATCCGATGCACACTCCAATACATATTAAATCAACGCAAATTTTGACGGAATCTCATATATATCTAGACATTACATTACATTACATTACTTTGCATTACACTACACTACACTACACTACCTTACATTACAATACAATACAATACAATGCAATGCAACACAATACATTACATAGATTACATGGATTACATACATTGCATACATTACATACATTGCATACACTGCATACATTCTATACATTACATACATTAGATACATTACATACATTATATATATGATCTACATTATATAATTACATACATTGCATACATTACATACATTGCATACATTACATACATACGTACGTACGTACATACATACATTCCATTACCATTACCATTACCATTACATTACATACATACATACATATATATATATATACATATTATATATAGACATGTGATATATCGATATATATAGTTGTGTCATGTTCGGAATAACTAGGGTTTTTACCTAACACCACGGTAGAGGGGTTTGCAGTTGGAGACCGCGGATAATTGGGTCATGGCCCATCAGTTGTGATCCCAGAAGTCTATACTTGTTACCATTGGATCAGCTGGATAGCCCAAGTACGGGCAAACCCAATAACATACAAGAAACTGGGGCTGGTCTTATTATCCAGTTTCCCATCACCATGAATTAGTTCCCGCACTTTTGTCTGGTTTTTTGTCTGAAAACTATCGGAAATAAATGGGCTAATAAATCATGATTTCCCGAAAGGGCCATAACTTGGCGATCCCCCATCTTCAGGTCCCACCCCCAAATATCATATTGCTTCTATACATCCCCAAATATAATTAGTCAGCTATGCCCCTTAGATCCCCTTGTATATCCCCGCAAATTTGATGCTTGACCATCATTTTCCCTTGCAACAATCCCCCCCCAGGAACCGAAGCACGCCTGTTTCAACTGGTGCTCGCAGGCCGAGCGTAGCTTGGATGCCACCCATTCATCCTCCAGCATCAAGCGGCGGAATTCCTCGGCGACTGGGAAAAGCGGCAGGAAACGCGCTGACACCACCATCAAATATAGCCATGTACGGCCAAACCTACCAAATATGGTCCCTTACACTTGCGAAGTGGGTGAATTTCCAGACAATGAAACCCCAAACCAAAGATGCTTTCCATTCGCGAATCGTCTCCGGAGATTCTGTGTCAAACCCCGGCGGTTGTTCTATTGCCGCATGGTCTGGCTTCAATCCCTTTTTTTGGTGAAATCCCTTCGCTTCGCTGTGCCTGGAACATCCTGGAAGCGAGATGACCCTGTTTGGGATGGTAAGCCAACCATATTAGGGTGAACCCTCCAAAACAATAGTCTTTTTGGGCTGCAGTGTGAGGATAGATGTCAAGAATTTCAGACCCATGCTACCACAATATCTGGCAATTCTTATTTCTAATCACCCCAATTTGGGGGCATACCCAAGCTTGACCATACCGGCACTTCAAACCGCGGTGAACTCCCCATGTGTTTGCCTGTAAACCCCGATCTTTGGTGATCAAAATTCATGTTTGGCGAGTTTTTGACATCACTTGTAGTTAAATCCCCATGGTTTACAGCTGAAATCACGTGTTTTTTGTCGGTTGAAGTCCCATGTTTACCCCATCGCCCTCAGTCAAGTCACGGCGAACTCGATGGGTTCCTCCGGATCCACCTCCTGACGAAGTCCATGGGGATGATTACCGGCGTGTAGTAATCCCACATATCAAACACACCCAGTTATGGTAGGTGAAATCCCCATCAAAGTCTATAGTAGTATATAACCATATGGGCCATAGGTCAAAATTGGATACCCCAATACCCTACATCAACTCAAATCTGTCCTCCGGGCTCTGCCGGGTGAGCTGCGAGGTGCTGGAGGCCGCCAGGGCCATGGTCTCACACACCCAGCTGAAAAAATGTCATGGGGAAGGGGGATAGGAGAGTGAAAAATAGGGATTTCACCAACATTTTGGACTTTGACCACCAAAATACTTGAGATTTAACCTGCAACAGTCCGGATGAAGTCAAGAGTTCGTGATTTGAATAGGGATCAAGCCTGGAACAACTGTCATTTTACTGGAAAAAACCTACTAAAAATGGTGATTCAACCAGCAACAAGAGGGATCTAACCTGAAAGCAATTCTGATTTAATCTATATACAATAATATACTGTCGTTCAACCAGCAAAGCTACGAAAATTGCGATGTAACCAGCAACAATAGGGATCCAACCTACACAAATTGTGATTTGTACAATATCAGTAATATATAATATATCCCATTGTATCCGCATCAAATGGTAAATTCATACTGCTTCCATCTTTGTTGTTTGAATCACCATTTATAGCATCTATATGTATCTATCGCCAATCGTACATGATGTTTTCCCACTAAACATTCTAAACATTTGCCAGAGTATCTATAGCCAATTGTACATGCTTCTTACTGAACATTTGCCCTAAATTGATGGGTTTCCCCCATTTTTTTTGTCAAAAACTGCGTGGAGATTCTCCCATTGCCGCCTTCATCTTGGCCTGGAAATTACTGGTGTGGCTCTTGCTCAGCGGAGGTTTTCGCCTGGGACCTTGAAGTCATGAGCTGTCTGGGTGTGTCTTGAAATAGGATATAGACCCACAATTATATATATATAGCCCATTTCATAGGCAAAATGATGATTCACCATTGGGTTTAGGGGTACACTATTTTCAGACAAACCCAAATATTACTAAACCTCAGAACTCAGAATTTTCTGGAAACATGGCTCTTCAAAGAATGGAAAACCGTGCACTTGCATCAGGTGCCATGCCACGAACGCCAATGCCAAGCAGCTGGTATGGCTGCTCTCTGGCCCTTCTCTCGGAGAGTCACCAAAAGGCCCTGCAGTAAGCTGTATTTCCGGGCAACCCCAACTTGAGAAATTGGCCGACCCAGTAGTTTTTACTGATCACCTTGGATTACCCTCCAGCAATTTCACGTAGCTATGGAAAATGACCCAATTTGATTCGATGATTTACCATACAAACTGGTGATCTTCCAACAAAATAAGCCCCAAAACTGGCCACACTCGCCTGAGGTTTGGGATTGACAAGGTGACTCCGCCAGAAATTCCATGGAGGTCTTGGAGCGACCTCCAAACTCCATGGAGGTCTTTGACCTTCGACGCGCGGCCATGGGGTGAGAATGCGGGACGGCCGTTTTTTTTAA
Source organism: Symbiodinium sp. clade C Y103 (assembly GCA_003297045.1). Taxonomy (NCBI): domain Eukaryota; class Dinophyceae; order Suessiales; family Symbiodiniaceae; genus Cladocopium; species Cladocopium sp. clade C. The sequence continues at coordinate 448,302 of BGPT01000071.1, forward strand.
GATACCCCACAAGAAAGCCATGAACCATTTTGATTGGAAAGGCATAGGGAAAAAAATAAAGCTAAGGAGCTGGGGAGACAAGATTGGTTGCTCAAATCCCATCTCGATTTCGTGTCCCCATTCTGATCACATCTTGGACACAGAGGCTTTATGGGTGCTGGCTGCGGCTGGGGGAAGTCCGTCAAATCTTGGAGTGTGTTCTTGGCTTAAGCATCTGTTGCCACAAGGGCCAGAAATGCTACTTTTCTCTGAGTATAAAACATCCAACTTCGGGGGCAAAAGGCAATCGCAAACCTGTGGCTCAACCATGGGCTACCAATGGAAACCTTTTTTTGTGGGCCGCTTTCCAGGATCTGACTATGAATGTGGAAAACCCAACAGCAAACCATCTGTTTTCAGTACAGTTCTTGATAAACTGCCCAGGTGATAACATGAAGTCTTTATTGACTAGACTCTTGCTTCCGAATTGGGGTTGTCCATGTACGACCAGATTTTTGAGCCCCAGCTTGTGAACCCCCATTGATCCCACCTGGTGCCCTCAGAGAGCATGGAGTGGGGCTCGGACTTTTGTGTCTGTCCATCAAAACGCACGGCGTTTTGGGGATGGGTCAACCATTGGGAAAAGTGATGATTAAGCCACTGGATTTTTAGGTGAGATATCATGATATATGGACCATCCCAAATGGTCGATTGCTCAAAAAAAAAACGCTGGAATTGTCTATGATTCACATCATTTTTGGGGATCTATCTGTTTGATGTTGGATGATGTCCAAATCCATCACTCGGAAAAAAAAGAAAAACCTAGGACATGTTCTTGCAGCATCATGTGATGTTCCCTGTCTGTGTGAGATTGATCGTTCAATTCACTCGGTGGTTTCAAGTGACATCACCAGCACCCGAGCCTTGGCCATGCGCCGCATGATGCCAAGGGTATTCACCACCTCCCAGCTAGCAGGTCGCAGGTTGGAGTACTGGATTGGATACCCCTGAAACATACATGATCTTGGATACCCGGCACAAAAATAATGTTGAGTTGGCTAGGACTAGGACATACCAGCCGTTGATGACACAAGATTATATAAGAGATCAAAGTACGCGTAGATCAAAGTACGAGTAGACCCTAAAACCAGGTTTACAATGGTTTACCCAGAAATCCCGGATCCAAAAACAGATCCAACCACCAACCCACCGGCGACACCTTTGACTTCATAAGGCTCATCAAGGCAGTGCTATCATCTGCTACCTCTCCAGCCTGCAGTGGAGCAACTAGGACAACACAACACTGACCAAAATGGGATTTGGGGATGTTGCAAACATTCATTACAGATCTGATATAGCTCACGAGATGTTCAACCATAACCGAATCATTGTACTCATCCATCATGGGATATGTCTTTCATAATTGGTTGGACTTGAAAAAGGTCCTGGAGAAAACAATCCAGGTATGCCTAGAATGGAATCTCAAAAACGTTTCGAGCCTGTGATTTGAAATAGAATCTACGGTTGTATTCTTTGAAGAAACACAGTCTACATTGAATTTACAGCAGATTTCTTGTGTACCTCATGGCTCATCATGGCCTGCAAAAAATCAACGGTTCACTGGGTATGAGAATTCCCCAAGAAGCATCAAGTATTACACTACCCTTCATCCAGGTTTCCCCCCAGCCCCCCCTCGTGTCGCAGGCCTTCAACTTGGAGATGACACTAATCACTGCCACCTGTGGGATGTAGCCGTCCATGTCTGTGTCAATGAAGTTGAAAACACGCCTCAACCTGGGAGCTGCATGGTGAGGCGGCACTGTTTTCGAGCCCCCATGGTTCTCTAATGCTTGAACTTTCGCAAGGCAGAACTGTTGCTTCAAATTTCATTTCTGATATTTGATTCTTGACCAAAAAAAAAACAGTAGACCTCCCATCCGCCTCCGTCCCCGCGTGTCACCACGCCCTGTCAAGCGATGTCTCGGTCAAGCGACTTTTTGTCGAGAACCCGATTGGTGTCGTTCACCTTCACACGTTTGGCGCCTGGAGCGGCTGGAGCACTGCACACAGCACGCGGCATGGGTCAAGGGAAGCTTTGGTCCCCATGGTCCCTAGATCATCAGGAAAAGGAGAAAAAGATGAAAATAACAAAGAAGAGCTATTGTAGATGCAAGTGTCCCTGGGGCTTTCGCACTCTCAAATATCTGAAATTATGAGGAAAAAGATGTTCTGAAAAAAAGAAAAAAGATTTTTTGAGCTGTTTCCAACGTTTTTGACAAAACCACATGGCTCAAGAAAGGTGCCAAAGGATACCCTTTAAGGCATAGCCATATGGGTCACATGTTTTTGCACCGCAAAATGGGATGTTCAACTTCCAAGAAAACTCAAAATCTTGAAGTGTTGATCCACTCTGACATGTCATGGGTATAGAACCAATAAAGATTTGGATTTGACATGGATCGTGTATGTCAATCTCATCATTAAATTGCGCGTTCAATTCCAGCCATCACAACGATCAAACCTAGTGGCCAATGGCCATCGATGGCCCTGAAAAATTGGAAGCACAACAATTACAACCCAGTCCCCTTGCTGTCCCCTTGCTGCACGAGGCACAAATCTTGCCAAGCCTCCGATGCGATAATCTCTGGGTTCCCAGAAAACTAGCTACTTCCCTGGGAACAACATCTGCAACTCCCAGACATATCCAAAGTTACTCGTCCTGTCATAAGCAACCATTTCAAAGAGCTGGCTCTGAGATGTTACACCTCCTTCTATCGAGGGCCTTCAGAGTTGTAAAGGGTGGCCAGCGCCACCCTCAAATGCAAAAAATAGAGCAAATCACTCAATACCACAGCCAGTCTGTTCCCCCAACCCCTTCTGAAAACAGAAAACCAACACCAAGGGGGCTAAATAATATGTGTATGGATGGTATACATATATATATTTTTTACATACACGTACAGCTCATGGATCAGATATCAGATATTAGATATCAAATATGATGTCCTTATACAAATACATATATATATGTATATATATGTATAATTATGTATACATATACATTGCACAAATCATTTAACGATATGAACTGAAACCTATCACAGAATGAAGCGCTCCGCCTTGGCATCAGCGCCGCCACTCTCACGATGCGGGTGAGACGGTTGAGACGGGTGGCCTGCAGTGATGTAGGGAAAGGGAGTAGTTGCCGCATCTTATGTAGTATCATATAGCGTTACATAGTATTATATAGTATTGCATAGCCTTTCATAGCCTTACATAGCATTATGTAGTATTGGATAGCAGCACTTAGTATCATATATGATCATTGATTCCACTATATAGTTTTATTACTACTGCTATTACTCTAGAGTACTAGTGCATAGTAACTAAGTATCAAATAGTATTGTTACGGTATGTGTTTTACAGGGCGACTTGCGTTAGTCTAGACTATTTAAGTATTCGCATGTAACAAAACTAGTATTCTTACGTAGTATCGTTCTGTGTCGTTCTATAGTATCGTTAGTATTACTCATGTTGTTTGTATTATCAGCATTACCATATAGTATCATCAAGCCCAAGAAATGTGTTTGTCTCATTTTATATTTTCTTCTCCGGTCAAATGCTCAGTCATTTTTAGTAGTCAACAATGAAAATTCTTCTCGTCTAAATCCCGTTTTGGTGGGTTAGATCATCTCCTTTTTGTTGGTGACCTGCTTGAATCCCTATTCTGGTGGTTTCGTATCAAAACAGAAAATTGGTAGTTAGATACCGCGGACAATATTTTGGATGGTAAAATAGCAAATTTCCTGACGAAACTAGCCCATCTTCGTCGTTACATGTGGTCACTACATACCAATTAGATCTCAGAATCCCCAATCTTCTACCAGAAATGGCATGAATCTAGATACAATTGGAAATACTGATGTACAGAAGTATACCATCCGGCAAAACCATAGACCCTGAAAATAGCCCAACAATTTAGTGGAAACTAATCTTGGAAGCTCCTATTTGGCAGGGTCTATGTTTGTTCCATGGATGATAAATGCTACCTATACATAACATATACATATGTATATATGTATACACACATTATCATTATGAAAATCATTCGTCCCCTATGATAAATCAACCACCCCAAAATCTTCACCAAATCGGATCGTCCAACCTTCGAAGAGCGCGATGCAATGCGCAGCAGCCGCGCCAAGCGTGAGGAACGCCCTGCAACGAAGGCCTCCAGCGGGAGCTGTGGTGATCCCTCTATGGACCACCTTGGGGAATGCTGCAGAAACCCAACAAAACGGGCGATGTTTGTTGGATTTCATGGGATGGTGATAGAAATAGGATATAGAATCCACTTGGGGGTGCAGTTGGGGTTATTCATGGTGCTGACCATGGTCCCTCCATAAGTTTCGAGATAATTTCTATAATTGTGGTCGTATGTCCACTTACTAGCTGAGATGCACATCCAAGCAGAAATGACCTGGTGATCCCGCTACTAGCCTATGGTTACCCCCAACAGAGTTGATATTACCCTGTGGCAATCCTTATGGCAAATACGGTCTTTAACATCAAAGATTGGGGGTTGCATACCATCCAATAAGGTGGGAAGACAATCCCATCCAAAAATTGCACCTTACTCATCTAAACTTGGCTGTTTGATATGTTTCAAGCATCAGTAAGAAGATACAGCCAATATGATATAAACAGTTGGTTGATAACAATTGCCATTTAATGGGGAGGTGGGAATATAACGGAGATATAATCGTAATCCCAACAGTCTGAAATACGGTAGGTAGGAAAATCCCATGCTAAAAATGGCACTTCACTCATCATCCTTTTTCTTCATGATATCAGCTGGTTGATTGATGACTATTACCATTTGATGGGGAGATGGTGATGAAGATGATCCTCAGATTTCATCAGTTCGTCCGGGGTCTATCAATCATAAGGGGGAATGGCTTATCTTGGGTCAATGGGGTAGGCAGGGTTTCTTTTTTTGTTTAGCCTAGTAATAGTTGGAAATCAATGTATTTCTCTCCAATGAAATGCAATGTTCATGGAAAAAGATTGTATATATGGAATGAGGAACCCTCTTTTCGATTCTTTTCGGACAAACCAAAATGGAAAACCAGCATAGGGAATAACCACCGAACAAAAGACTTTGAAAGGCTGAAGCCATCTCAGTCGCAGATGGCATGTCGACATCATGGAAACTCCCATAGTTTGTGTGGAAGATCACCACAGCTTGGGAATGGGTATCCGTCCGCTGTCTGAACCTGCTTGATTTTTGAGTCTTGAGACCCCCAAAAGCCAACCCCCAATTTCACACTTAAAGACTTTGTTGACATGGGAACCAGGGACAAAAACTGACTAGACCCAGGTACTTCTGGGGCTTACCATTCCTATACCCATAAAACTCACCTCAACTGTGTCCCATTCGCACCTGGTTGCTCTCAAAGATCTCCCGGAAGAGCCACGTATCTGGCAGTAGGGAGATCAAGGCAATGACGTCCAACCAGAAGTAGGCGCGGAAGATGTACCTTGGCACCGGCAGTTTTCGAAGATCGATCTTGGTCGTTTTTCGGGGCCAGATGCCCTGCGTTAAACAAACATGTTGCAGCTTGGGTGAGGTAAATCCACCTAACCCCAAAACAAAAAGACGAACAAAACCAAAGTGTATGGCTACCTAGACATCACCATGGGATCTCAAGGGTGAGGGATTCTTTTCCCCATTGACATGGAAATCAATTTTGGCATATCCCATTTCTGGACCCGGTTTGGCTATTGATCACTTCACCCAACGAAATCGCGGTCCGAGATTGTCCGATTGGATTCAGCCTCTGTCATCCCCAAACCGACTGGTTGATTGAGAGGTGTCCCTATCTTCACAGGGAGTCCAAAGCAGCCATAGGTTTTTCATTGGGCCTCCTCTTTTAACCATCCACCTAGGATTTTGGTATCTTTGGCACCAGGACAGGCCTGATCATCGACTCAAAAGGAAAGATGAATCCAAGAAACATGTTGATGGTTGAGTCAAAAAAGTGGGGATATCTACAAAACCATGGATATGTATGTATACATTTATATATATATATACTGTATACTTACAATATTATATATATATATGCATAGACACAAACACTGGGTTTGGAAAGGTGACATCACAATACTGCATATCTGAGCCAGATTGAACTTCAATTTAGCCCATCCCGAGCTTTGGGCCGATCATTCACCAAGTCGCCCGTCCTTGCCAAGACTTTGCACGATGATCTCAATGAGAAATAAGAAGCAGCAAACTGTCATGATCAAACCTCAAACGTTCCGGCTGGTCATTCAACTGCCGCTTCCCCCCCTCAACTGCCGTTCATTTTCGCTGATCCTGAGGCTCTAATGTCAGGGGTCAACTAATTCTGACCAAAGGTGATCCCAACAACAAATGAAAAGCACCATCAAACCGAACACCTGGGGTTAAAGGGGGCCCCATTATGGTTTATGATGTTTATGAATCTCTACCCTTCGTGGTTATAACCCCCCCATGGCTCAATCAGTTCAATCCCCTCCGCGCAACTCAGCGCGTGTTGCGACTGCACCGTCCCGAGTAGGAGATCCAAATCGGGCGCGAAGAGTGCGAAGATGGTGAGGACCATGAAGCCACTGACGAAGCATTGACTGTCAGCCTGGACCCAAAAATTAACATGGAGGAAGCGGCAACAAAAAAATATATAATAACTGTATACATGTGAATATGCAATCACAGGTTGTTTTATACATACACTCATGTGTGTAGTGTGTGCAAGTATAATTGTCCACATATCTTTAATATTCTTTAATCATATATACATCGCAGTATTCTACATAACATTATATGTACTATACCATATTGTCACAAACAGTATCAATTTGCTTTGCAAACGGTGCCCGGGTCCCAGTCACCCCCTGCACCGTCGAGCCAAGTTGCCAGTCTGTGGATGAAGCCCTGACGCGGCCGCTGGTCATGTGCCAGGAGATAGTGTAAATGGTGGTTTAAGGGAAAATTTATAGGAAACCCCTGTATTCCACGGGAAAAACCATGGTTTCCCATTGATTTTCCCTTCAGCCAATCCATTGATAGTGGGGATGCGTCAAATTACCTATGAAATTACCATCTGACTGGAAGAATCAAGATCCAGCTATGCCGGCTATGACTTAGGATACCCTTGTTTTGTGCCAGGGTTTTGACTCATAGCAGTATGGTGATTTGAATAGGTATTAACCCCCCCAGTGCTATTATAATGGTAACATTGGCTTAATGCCATGGGTATTAAACCCCCCTACAATGTATATTACTGGGATATACAACTTATATCAAGAACCAACAAGAATGGTGATACAATGGTTGTTTTGAAGGGATATTGGGGAATATATATATATATGTAGTTTAAATGGGAATGTGCCAGTGTCAACAAACGTGGCCAGCTGGGAAATCCCTGAACTAGCCATGAGGTTTATAGCTGAGAAAATTAGCGAACAAAAAACGGAGATTTTTCATTGCCACGTTGATCACCAGAGGGTAACCACCATCTGTGATAGGTGAGGATTTGGAGAGTTGGGAGATAGTTCACGTATTCGCGCGCAACATGAGTCAAGAAAACAGAAACCGAGGATAGCCTGATATTCTGGGTATCAATCAGCAAATTCTGATTGCATTCATGTTTTGAAATAGTTTGACCCATACACTGGCGGCCCAAGCATCCAAAGTGGATCAAAATCTGGCTTATTTGGGTGTCTGAAAATATGGTGTAACCTACGAAATCTCATGATGAAAAACCAATTTTCTCCATTGAAATAGCCATGAATTTGGTTAAATCAGCCCAGCGTTGAAGAATTTTGAAGACATCCACGGCCCCAGTGCCATGCAATGCAGGGCGCGCCTGTTTCTTTTCTTGCGCTGAAGCCAAATCTGCGAAATCATCTGGTGGAGGCGTCCTGATGACATGCGAAACCCCTGGAGTTGACAACCCATGTGGCTATGGGTAGTGCAGATTGATAGGACAATCGCAAGAACAAGTGACACTTCTGGTGATAACTATTAGTGGTTGGGGGCTATGTCTAAGGTATGGGTCAAAATTGTGAAGCCGCACAACCCAAACCCCTTTCTAGTATCAACTCTGTCAAGCAACAGATTTGCGTGGATTTGGGCGATCACTCCATACACCTTTCCAAGCACCCCAAAAAAAACAAAACAATTGGCAGACTCAAAATCCTTGGACCATTTGTCCAGTGCTTGGATCATCCAACAAAAACACCCCAGTCGTATCACAACTCGTGCCGAATCGTCCTGTTTCCATGCGCTGGTGTGGGCGGACACAAGTTGACTTCGGTCTGGTGTCAGAGCGATGCTGCAGGAAAGATTTCAAAATCGTGTGTAGGGAAACCCCAAAAAGGATAGAAAAGTTGGAAACCTGGCAAAACATGAAGAAAACATCATCGAACTACCATCCTGGATGTTTTTTTTGCACCTCTTTGAGGGTTACTTTAGGTGGTGGTGAACCTACCCAAACCAATGATGATTTAATGGAGGTTTAGCAAGATTTATATAATGGGGATATACCCAGCTATCATGCGGATGAAATGGGATTTGCCCTCTGGCAATTTGACATAGCTATGGAAAATGGCCCGTTAGAGATGGTGTGCCTAAAATGGTGACTTTCCATAGATCTGTTTGTTTACCAGAGGCAGCTGGTGGTGGACTATGGTAAACCCCAAACCACAAAACCATGTCAGGACCCAAATTATGATTTGCGCACTTGGGGGTACACTTACACCCCTACTTGGAATGTTTTATCATAGCCCGCGTCCTCTGGCTGGAAATTGGGAACGATTTTCACCTCTGTGGCAAACCCAACAGTATATGGGGATTTACGAACAATTAAATTGGAGAATGACCCAGAATAAATGGGTATAGAACCTCGCAGGTGAACTGCAAGCCAAAACCATCCCCAATGATTTACCCGAAACAGGTGGAAGTTCAAGCATCCCAAAACAATGAGGTTTACAGCATTGGGTTTTCCACATTGTCAAGGATCTGGCTTTCTTATCCAACAACATTGGAATCATGCCCAGCCTCTACTTTTGGTTGCCTATCAAAAGCAAAAAACAGAACTTTAGGGGCCGCGCAAATGCTTGAAAAAAATAAGACAACACCATGTTTGGGCTCTTTAACGAAAAATGGTTCAATCAGGAATAGTAGACCAGCAACCCAATAAACCATCCCCAAATCATAGGTTTATTCTTGGGTTTACCACATTGATAAACAAAACAGCGGCATCGCCATTTCCACTCTGCCTCTAGCTGTCCAAACTGCCCCTGCAAGATGTGCCCCAGGTGATTCAGCTCTGTGGCGCTCAGGGGCTGCACTTCGATCTCGGGATCGACGGTGGCGACGAGGATTCTCTTACGGAAAAAAGAATGGTTAGCATACCATGTTGATTTTCCCATGTTATAGCATGGTATACAATGATGTTCTGATCAAATTTCACAGCTCAAAACCATGCAAAACCGTATCCCCATATCTGTAACAAATGACACATGACATATCATTCCCTTTGAAAATAGTCAGATGTTCCACGGTTAGGTCCGATTGCCCAGTTGATACCATACCAGTTGGTAAGTTGGTATATGTGCTTAGCAACCATGGATGTCACTCAGCCAAAAAGGATCGGATGAAGCCCAGCCACACCCGCAGTCATACTGAGGATTTTCAGCTGGGCTGTTGATTTTCACCCCCAATCACAGCCGCAAAAAAAAACAGGTCTAGCCAGCAAGTGGGGCGTTCCACCATTTCTTATGCTGGGGTCTGAGCAAATCCCCCGCAAAACCCGGACGAAGCCTGGCAGAATCTGGCATCCAAATGGACGGCGGTGTACCCTTTACCCCCTGCGGCTCTTTGGTGGGGTTTTTCACTGGGGCATTAGAAAAATGATCCCCAAACAGTCCCAGCGTAAAGTCCAACACGAATCATCAGTGGGGATGCCCGCGCAGCTTGCAGCAAGGATACCAGGTCACTGGAGCTTTTAGTGCCACGTTTCTGGGGCGCCGAGTTGAGGCGCCGGGGATTCTCCGGCTTCTCTTGCCTGACGCAGAACAATGGGTCGATTCAACTGCCAATTCAGGACGGAACCAATGAAATGGCCATTTGACCAGCAAACATTGGGATTGAACCAGCAATTTGGAGTTGATCAACAAAAATGGTCGTTTCTCCCCAAGACAAATGGCCGTTGTTGATGGCGAAATCATCTACAAATGCATCTACAAATGCCCAGGACATGATGGTTTCACCGGCAAAGTTGTACAAATTCATGGAGGTTTTAAGCGACAATTGTGTGGGAATTGACTGAGATATCAGTGGATATACAGCCCACCATTTGATACGGTATAGTCTCAAAATTGATCCGATGACCATTGAAACTGGCATTTTGAGGTATCAGGTGTGCCAATATCCCGACCCAAAACAAGACTGCGTCAACAATTCCCATCTGTTGCCAAAACAAACTGACCGGCCACCCGGACGACCACCACTATGGAACCAGAAACACCACGGCAGCCAACACCTAAACCAACCATCCAAAAATATCCACAGTCATCCAAGACAAAATGATGTGTGTCCTTTTTTTGTCAAAATAGAGTAGTCCGTTCGAAACAACAATTGCCATCTTCATCATCATCATCATCATCATCATCATCATCACCAACCGTGCCAAGAATGATATCGAAACCATCACACAATCCTCCAAAATCCATCAACGAAACCCCTGCAAAATCCATCCTCATCATCCATCCTCAAATAATGCATCCAAAATCCAGACTCAATGCCCCCCCCCCAAACCCTCTCCCAAACTGTTCTTCCCAAGTCACGGTGGTTCCCTATGCCACACCACCGAGGGCGCTGACTGCGAGCGCACCGGCTTCACCGGATTCGGCGTCGGCGTCTCCTCGCTGGGCAGCGAGGTCTTCCCCAGCGATCCGCGGCTGGCGCCGCGCTTGTCGCGCCGCGCCGCAGCGCGCTGGAGCTCAGAGGGGGAACCTGGCACCCAGCCGGCCCCACAGAAAACCCGGCGCACGGTGGGAGATTTCACCCCAAAAAAAATGGGGATTGAAAGCATATTACCATCGAGAACTGGTATTTAGCCAGCAAACCATTTAAATGTGGATTTGATTTGATCAATAAAAAATTGGGAAATTAATATGGAGATTTATCCAGAAATAATTGGTTTTTTAACCAACAAAAGATGGGTCAGTTAACCTACATGCGGATGGGTCACTGACGATACCGGCGTTTTTTGCATCTGAAAGGGGGGATAAACATCCATGACTAGCAGCTATGTATTTTGATGTCAACACAGAGGGATTTCAGGGCGTTGATCCATTGTCATGTCCAACTAGAATCTAGGGAGGATCATTTTCTTGAAGGGAAACTGCAACCCAAAAAGGTTGGAGGCAAAAAAATGTTTCTTTCATCACCCGAGACTTCCCAGAAATTGTGCTTTGACCAGCAAAATGAGCATCTTTGCTACAGCCAAGCCCAGTCAAGTACGTGCGGAATTGACGACAAATTTGGGGGCTGACCACGGTTTTGAATTGATCTCATTGCGAGTTGTATTGAAAGAAGTGGAGCACAATCCTTGGCTTCGACTCCCAAAAGCAACAAAAACATTCTCTCCTATGGATTCAGTTCAAACCCAGTCAAACCACACGTCGTGTTTCAAGTTGTTTCCAGTGGCTATCCCAATTTCCAAGTCAACAACACCTCAAAAATTCAGCCGGGAGACGATGGAAGGTGAGTTTGCCATCTTCAAAGGTCCTTGGAACTGGATGCGATAGCAACGTCTCAGCCAAGGGTGGTGTCATCGCTCAACGCCATGGCGATTTTTCCCTGTCCCCAGGCGCAGACGCAGAAACTGCTGAAGGCGTTCTGAGAAAACTTGGCTGCTCTAAATTGATGACCTTTTTTTCATTTTGTTTCCCATCTTGTCAAATTTGGTTCCAGAAATTGACTGTTTCTGGCTGGAAGGGCTTAGGATGGGCTTAGGTAGACCCTTTTTTTGCGGCACTTTCACCGATGAGAGAGATGTCATGGAATTCTAAATGAATGAGCTGACATGGTGCAGCGGACAAACTCACTTCTCTGGAGAGGCAGGTAGCCAATCTGAGGTAGAACGACTGAGATACTCTTGCACCAGATTTCTACAAATTGAACACCATTTTGAACAGAGCAAGATGGAGGTAGAAGCCTAGTTGGATCTTCGGTGCAAAACGCACCATGACAAGTGCACGCTGGCATAACATGGAAACAAGAGCAGGGTGTAAAAGCCCTATCAAGACTTTAACCCTCTGAGTTTCTACTATTCACAACTGACATCCACATGCGCTTTCTAACAGTTTGTGTGGAATCAAATGCAAGGCGCAAAGGGTACACCATGTGTTCCTGCTATCTTTCTATTCAATCATGCAGTTTTGGTGTTACAGAGTGACTCAACCCAGATCCATGTGTTATTTTTCTCCCACAGCGTGCGCGCGGAAGACTTCGTCGCCAGATGAGTCGTTCAGCCTCAGAGGGGTCAAACCAGGTCTGGGTCACACGAGACCCCAGAAACCACAGGATTTGTTCATGTTTAATCAAGTGCAGTGTAAAAAAATATGTTTATGATTATTTCTGCTAACAAGGAATTGAATACCTAGCCAATATTAAATTGTCAAGACATTTGTATGATGATATATAATGCTGTCTATGTTTGTTGATGGACATTGTTTGCAGGTACACCCTCCAAATTCAACGTGGAACTTCGAAACAGCTATGTCCAGCCAAATTTAGGGGTGTATCCAGTTGTCCCCACAGCGCAAAAAAGTGCAATGATTCGTTGAAAAGTTCCATGACAGGTTCCTTGGGTATGGCTCTGAACCCTGGCACCAATAGTCAACGCCACAATAGCCGTTAAATGGATGTTCATCCCCCCAAAGCTGCTGGCATAGGTATTGACCAACCCCCACTTTGGTGGAGTTGCTTTAGCCCATAAATAAAGCCCGCATCCATCCCAAGTCGGAGTTTCTGCTTCCCTTTTACAAAGCTTTGGAGATATTTGGTCAGCCGCAACTCGTCACTGCCCAGCCAATGCTGTTTCTTTTGCCACAACGCGACGTTTCAAAAAATGACACACTGGTGTAAGAGCTGAGCTCAACACTGTGTCCTGAAAAAAGGCCTGCTGTACCACAGCTGGCCTGTTACAGTTTCACAGTGCATGAACCTATATGGCTGTACATGTTTACAGCTAAGACTTCAAGCCCAGAAGCTGATCAAGGGAATCTGGGATTTCCTTGTTCAAGCCCATGGCTTTGTCGCAGGTCTTCTGCCTTGCGAGTTGGTCTTGTTCTGCTTCGGAAAGCTGATCAATGGAATCTCAAAGCTCCTTGTTCTTCTTTTTGATCTCCTCTTTCAAAGCCTCATGATCTTTCCGACACTCCAAGTGGCGCTTTTCGGCAGTTGCAACGCAATCTGCATGTGCTTGTTTCGCAGCCTTCCTGCGATGCTGGTTTCCCTCTTTTGATTCCTGATCTGTCACGGTCTTGTACTCCGCACAGACCTTGATGCACCTCTTTTTCCTCCTGAAGCCGGACCGCCAGCAGTCTTTTTTTTCGGAGGCACAGACCTGACGGAGACAATCGTCCATCTTTGGGTCACTCAAAGTGCAATTTTGCATCTCGCAATGCGCCAGCAGATGCTCTTTCTTAATCTTGGCTCGAAGTCCAGCCATGAAGTTGCGGGTGTCTTGCAACTCAGACGGCAACGACTGGCACCTGGTCCTGCGGATGTCCTTCAATCGCGATGCCAGCTTCTTCACATCGCGGCCCTCAACTCATGGAGCTCTGAAGGAACCATGACCTGGTAGTCAGTGCTGTAACGGGCAAGGAAGTCCTTGAGAAAATGGTTGAAATGGATGACCTCGCTGATTGCAACACCATGTTGCCTGGCCAAAGCCTGAAAATCTGACGGCTCCTTGACACATTTGTTCTCTGGAGAGCCAGGGTTGAAGATTGCCACCGTGGGGATGCCTTCGCCTGTCATGTCCTTCAAGAGTTTCATCAGCTCCAGGGCTTCCTTTTTGGTGCGTCGCTCGGTACATGGCACCAACCACCCCACTGCTCTGATCTTGGTGAGGTTCACCGCAATCAGGTTTTTCTCGATCGCATCTAGGGATGAAGTCAACGCATCTTCTGCAGAACGTTCCACGCGATTGTCACCAAAGCCTGGTGTGTCCACCATGTGTTTCCCGATGTACACAACTGTTGTGTCAGACCGTTCTGCAGAAGTATCTTTCTTTGGTTTTCTGCATTTCGGACCGTCCTCAGCTGCCATTTCTTTCAGACAAGACATATGTATATACATTAATTATATGATTATGTGTACATACGAATCTCGTGTATGTAAATATGTATATACATATATGCGCGTGTATGTAGACATGATAAATGTAATCATATGCATGATTACATACAATAAAATCATATATGTATATTAAGTATATATAATATTATATAATATGATATTATGATATATTATGTATATATTGTATACACATATGCATGTGATTGAATATGCAAATATACTTAAATACTTAAATAATCTTAAATATACTTAATTACATGCAGACATACAGACTTATAATCGCGCGCATATGTACAGCAAGCATTCAAAGGAATCCGCTTAAGCATTCAAAGTTACCATTCTCAGATCTTCCGTGCTTTCTTGCGGAGAAAAGAAAATACTGACAACGAAAGTTGAGGATCATACCGTTCACAAAACTCTGTCTTGCCATCGCCAGTCCAGCCCACCAGAAAGAGCTTGCCATCGCTATGACCCCAAGCCTCAAAGACGAGACCAACCAAAAGAGCCATCAAATGCAAGAGAGCCATGTGACCTCGCCAACCTCTTGTGGATCGCTTCAGGACCTCGAGTTTTCGCACAACTTGTGCGAGCCAAATCCTGCGCTGCGCTGTTGTTTTCATGCAACAGAAATCCCCGCAACTGCGGTTCCACGAATCACCGTTTTGAGGGGAGATTCAGAGTGAATTCAATGGCATGCATTCCAGCTTTGAAGCTGGAGTCTTCGGGAGTAGAGGAATGATCTTGAGAAACAGCGAAGATCAAACAAGCCAATGATAACAGCTTCTAAGTGGAGTGTTCCAACAGACATCCAAGCCATTCCAAGACCAAGGTCTGGACCCGTCCGTAGCAATGAACTGGTCCAAGATGTTGCTGTTGCTACCTCTCGGCCACTCTGTGAGAATCCCGATGAATAACCCTTTAGCAAACTTTGGCACTACACCAAGGATGGTTTCTGGCACTGTGTTGGTGGTGGGTCGTTGAGTCATGATATGCAAACAGATTCAAAACACATGTCTTAGAAGTGGAGGAATCTTACGTTTGTCACTGCAAATGGTGCATTAGCTTTGTCACTGCCAGGGTCTGGCACACAGCACACTGCATTGCAGTGGCATTGCAGTAAATATCTCCTTTAGCCCCACACTACATAAAATTGCATTGCATTACAATGCAGTTATATTTTCACCTCTGTTTAGCACAATGCATCCATCGTCTCATCGGATAAAGTAGAATGAAATCTGATACAGTTCGCAAAATGTGAACACGAGATCAATGTAAGATTGGTTGATTGATTTGGAGATATCCCAACAAAAGTGAAGAATTGCTTTCAAAATGGAACCCCTAATAAGCAAGCCCGGTTATGAAGCCAGGGGTGACAATAACGAGCACATCTTCGGTCATTCCTTGGCGATTGTGGCACCTGGTGCAGTTTCAGCTGAATGGCATGCTGCCTCCACAGAAGGGAACGGTTTCACTGGAGAAATGGATTGCAAGCTGTATCTTGGAGAAAAAAGACAAGGACCCTACAAAATCCGTCATTGGATGATGTCTCCCGTGGAGTTCCCTGGCTGATGTGAGTGGTCGGTCACAACCTGCCAGCCAAGATCTCAGGGCCTCACACCTTTTGTTCTTTGTTCCTCAAAATGATACCTATTAAAGATGAAGATGATGATGGGACCAAACCCCTACACCATGGGTCTGGCCACAAGATTGCCATCCCACGTATTGTTGAAAATGGAGTATATAGTTATTTCCCCGAAAAG
>BGPT01000071.1:469459-487366 GCA_003297045.1 Symbiodinium sp. clade C Y103
TGTCAAGCTGCACCTCCATCTTTCATTCGTTCCATTCCTCTATCATGGCTAATCTGATGGATACCCTGCCACAAAAATTATTCTTAGATATTCTTGGCTGGTTCGCACTGTAAATCACCATCAAAACCAACCCTATTTCTGGGCACTAGAAAAAGCCAAGAAGATCAAAACCACTACCGATTCGCAGGACATCCACCCCTCCCCACCTGGACGCTGCCGGAGGTCGCGGCCACGTCCCGCAGCTCCTCGTTTATCACGCGCCCCGCAGTGCTGGGGGTGGTGCCCGCCAGGACTTCGCAGGCGTCCAGGCTCTTCTGCTCTCCTGAAACATGGTGCGAAAACTGAGGACATCCTCATCATTTCAACAAAAAACAACCAATTTAGTAACCCCCATGATTCTTGGATGGTTTCATGGATAAACGTGCGATTCATCATGGTTTTGATTCACTGACAGTGTTTCGGTTGTTGGAACGTACAGTGCTTCCAGGGTACCTGGATGTTTTTGAGCGCAGAGATCGCCATGATTTTCGTAGCCTAATTTGGGAGTGTACCCTTGAAACAATCCTCTCAGAGTTGTCCTTTCGCTCTCTTCGGAATCAGGCTGGAAGTCCAGCCCAAACCAAAACAGGTGGAGACAGCCTTCACCATTTTTAGTGCCTTTGCCAACCCTGTTTTCCCAAAGGAATGATATCTGGGACATCCACTGGGTTGATGGGTACCCCGTCGTAACGTAGCGAATGGGACATGTACATATATATGTACCACATTATACCACATTACACCCGCCGTTCACAGCTAACCGGAAAGCCTTCAATTTCGATCTCGAAGCACAAGCGCACGGCCTCGCCCAGGCGTCGCAGCTTGCTGTTGATCTGCGCCAGCGCATCACCGGCGCAGGCCCAGTTCAGCGTCACGGCGCTCTCTGCGATGGCCAGACCCGCTAGGCGCAGGAAGGCTTTCTTCAGGCCCTGCCTAGCGCTGGAAGCGCGGTCGACATGAATGGCACAATTGGGAAATGATGAGCCACAGATGAGTCTAGATTAGAGAAACAATTCTCAGAGAAAAGCCTCAGGGTGGTTCGAATTTAGAACCCAGCCATTTTTGCTCGGAAGCCTTCACAACTAAAAGAAATGCATGCTCGCACGAACACACCTTCCAGGCCCCCAATTTTTGTGTATTCTAAATCACCTTTGATACCTTTGGTTTGAAAAGCCGTGTCGTCCAGGTCCAGGCCCCTTCGATGTGCCCGCTCAAATCATCAAATCATCTTCCGCCCTATTTTTTTAAGGTTGCGCATGGCGACAAAAACAAAGAAAACCAACCGCACATGGGTTGGCCGGAAAATGGGTTGCAATGATTGCCATGACGTCATAGATACAGTGATGTTCCAAACCACAGAATTTCAGGTTTACTAAGGACCAATCTCACCAAAACCAAGTTAAGTATGTCAGCCCAAGATCCAATTTGGAATGTTCCCGATTTGATGCCCAATAAACCACATATACATCAAGTAGATCATCTAAATCCACATCCTGAAGCCAACACCATCCAACATCTTTCATCCAACATCTTTCATCCAACCTTTGGCCCAGCAACTGAACTTGTGGATTGTTGATGAACTCCTGCGCGTTGGCCACCGTGAATTGCACCAGGCCCACGGCCGAGAAGACACCGCCTAGGGCCGCTGAGACGCCTAAGCCCACGCCCAAACCGACGCCCACGGCCACGCCCAAACTGACGCCTGGAAGCAGGTCCCACAGGTCACGCAGGTCGCAGGTACAGCTGGTAGATTCTGGTAGATCATGCCATGGTCATAGCATAAATGGATGATACATGGATGATTTGGAACAAATTTGCTGGAAAGTAAGCGATCAAAATGGCGCGGTGAAAAGATGGGGAGGTAAATGTACGAAAAAGATGGGAAATACCGGCATGCGGCATGCATGTAAAAACGCATATTTGCAATATTGGTATGCATCCGTGTATGTATGCCACACACAGACCAAGACAATAAATAACACACAGACCATAGATAAATTACGTGAAATTGAATGCAACAATGTCATTTACATATAGGTGCTCTGGGTGTCCCGTATGTAAGTTGAATGTCAAAACAAGTCTCAAACAGAATCAACAGAACTGTTTCGCCGGATCTTGTGACCTTACCCATACCTTACCCCAGCTTTGGAGAAGCGGCACATGGATCCCACACCCGTCCCACACCTACCGCCACTCCGAGGTTGGTCTGGGTAGCGGCCACAGTTGGCCCAAATGGCACTATAGGGATACAAGAGTCACATTCAAAGGCCTCCTGGAGGATTTTTTCAGACGATGATCGTGACATACGGGTTTGTGCGGCAAGCGGATATCATGGGGTATCTGGAAAAACACAAAATTCACCACTGGTCTTGGGCGTACGGAAAGAAGAGTCATTGTTCTTGAGGGTTTTTTGGATTTGTTTGGCCTCAAAAATCACTTTCATGTGGGAAAACGATTGTTTTGCAAGACGTTGAATGTAAGGCATCTTTGGTTGTCGGATTCCACGCTGACACTGACAGAAACCTCCTTGGAGCTGGCTACTGAAAACGACGGTTTCCACACCGACTCATCAAGGATCATCGAGGATAATCTCAATACTTTTACATGGTTCTGTCCAAAATCCCTGCCAAATCTCAATTTTTTCGATTTGATTTTGCTGTCACTGACAATGACGTAAGGCTGCTGAAGAAACAACCGACCAGCGACTTCTTGAGCCGTCCAGAACCCCCGTATTTCCACAATGTCACCATCTCCTCGTCTTCGCAACCGGGGCAATCGCAAACTCGGTCGTTCACTTGAGAGTCCACGATATAACATTCGGTGCCCGGACAATCGAGAAACTTAATGGGTCGGACAATCGAAAGCCGGAAGTCTGGCACAAACCGGAAGTCTGGCAATTGCAGCCGCCGAGGCAATGCCGGCAGTGCACCTGCCGCACGGCAACACAGGTGTGGAAATTCCTATTTTTTTTTAACCCCACCTTTTTTTTTCAGAAGGAATGATAGGGCTCCCATTTCCCACCTTCGCAGAAATACGGCAAAATACCACACAACATATTTTAGTTGTGTTGGACTGTATGGAATGGATATTGTAGGATTTAAAAACGGTTTAAGTTGAAACTATTGTCATCTTCCTCGGACCATTGCATTAAGACTGTCTCTGTATTAGACTAAATGATTTGTTCCCTTCAAAACAAATCCTAGAACTGTTTTCCTTTCTATTGTATTGCAAAAACTGCGTTGCTTTAGAAAATGTTTCGTAAAGTATTTTCTCTCCAAAAACTGTCGTAAAAGTGGTTCCTTTCAAAAATGAATTGTAGGAACCGCCCAGCCATCCGCCGCGAACTATGTTTTATATGTGCGATGAGCACAGTACAGCATGCAAAACAGCATGACCCCTGCGCAAGGGATGACACGACATGGCACTACATGTGCTGTACCGTTTTTTCATGGCTCAAGAAAAGCAGGGCCGCTTTGTCATTGGGAGGTTCCTGGTGGTGACACCTAAAGGGTAGAACCTAAGGGGATACCAATCCCATACCCGAAGCCCCCGTTCATAACCGCAGGTTATGAGCCCAAAGAGGTTCTGAAGCCATGATGCAGCGACGACGAGGTCATGGTGGAGGAGATGATGGTGGTGACGTTGGAGGTGGAGAAGAACCAGCCCAGCTCACTGCCGACGAGCAACTTGAAGAGATGATGCAGGATGCCAGGCCGACCGGTGGTTCACCTGCTGCAGTGAGGTCAGTGCGGGTGGTGGAACGAAGTGGTCAAGCCCAACCCGAGGGTGGAGCCCAAGAGGTGGTCGTGGCTGGAGCGGAAGGCCCACAGCCAGCCCATAATGGGGGAGCCCAGAAGATGATGGAAGGCTTGTCGCCGGACCAACAGGCCGTGCTGCTAATGGCAGGCTGCCCCTCCTGCCGCTCTGGTGGGTGCAGGACGACCTGAACATCTTCCAGGGGGCCAACAACATGCTGATGGAGCACGGGGAATCGATCCGGGTGGAGCACAACAAGGCGATCATGCCACTCAAGGGGGTGCTGGCGGAGATCTTCTGGGATTGGAGCCGTTGGTTGTTCGAGCTGAAGGTCTTCCTCCTGCACCGCAAGGTGATCCTGTAGTTTTGGGCCCTGGGGGCCCTGGTGGACATCAAGGGGGTGTACATCCTGGACCTCGAGGAGGCGCTGAAAATCAACCTGCGCATCCTCCTGCACAAGTGCAATCTGGTGGGCATCAATCAAGCCCTGGAGCTGCTCTTCAACTTCATGGCGGACAAGGTCAATCTTCTGGCCAAGGGCATCGGCGTCCTTCTGATCCTCAAGGGCTACAAGCCGTGATGAGGACAGCGGAAGGTGCTGGAGGTCAGCGGAATCCGTTTTGGAGCTGTGATGAGGCTGCTGGACATGGTGGTGGCCTTCAACCAGGTGCAAGTGGACCACAAGGTACTATTCAAGATGCTGCCCATGGAGCTCTCTCATCAGGACGGGTGAAAACAAGTGATGGTTTAACCCACAAAGACCTGTTGGAGTTAGAAGCACTAAGGGTACAGGGTTTTAAGGATGTTGAAGCCCAAATTCAAAGGGAATTCTTAAGGAGAAAGGGGGAAGCTAGCGGTAGCGGGTCCTTTCAAAGTGTGGTTGGGGATGTAGGACAAGGGGTAGGATATGGTCAAAAAACCCTGGCGGATCCATCGGCGGATCAGCTTGTTTGGCAACACGCGGTGATCTTCATGCTGCTCCTGCAGTTGCACCAGCTCCTGGACCCGCGCCGGTGGTGAGCATTGGCGAGAACCTCACCGAGAATCTCAGGAACCTGGAGTTGCCCAAGCTCTCTCCAGACAGCACTTCGGTGGACTTCGACTGGTTGGCGATTGTGGGTCCGTTGATGTCCGATCTCAGTGGCACCGGTGGTCTATGGTCCTGGACGCGGCGGCTAAGACCTATGCGGCGTGGGGGTCCTCTACACCGCTCCAGAGGTTGCGCCTGAAGGTGTTGTCACCTCCTGAACTGGCTAAGTGGCCACGAACTGAGCAGAGGGCCGTGACTATGCTCTTGGCGGCTATCCCGGATGTGCTGAGACGTGAACTGATCTCTGCCCGGAAGCTGAAGAGCACGGAGATCCTCTTTGCACTCTTTTGTCGCTTTCAACCAGGTGGAGTTCACGAGAAGACCACACTGCTGAAGGACATCACCGAGAACCCGCTCCACAGTCACCATTTCAGCACCAGCAAGTTCATCAGCTGTGCCACGACGAAGGCCATGTGTAGCACCTCCATCTAGTAGAGCAAGTTTTTGATCGCTCCCTTTGATGCCATCGGACTTGGACTCGATGTACCTCAGGTGCACTGCCTTCAGGGTCTGCAGAGACTTCACAAGCCCACTGATGTCTGACACCAGGGCTGGTGGAATGGTCGGCTTGACCTCCACAATCACCACCTTTGACTTCTCCTCAGAAGCCTGTGAAGACGATGAATCCTGAAGTGGCCGTAGATTTCATCGAAGAGCTCGGCAAGGGCGTCATTGGTGAAGACGTCGTGACGTCGTAGTGCCACCTTTCTGGCCACCTTTTCGATCCTTCACCTTGGAGATCTTTGTGGGAGACCCGGATGAGTCACGCTGGCCCTGCTCCTTTTTGAGGTATGGACATTCTGGCTTCACGTGCCCCTCCCCCGAGCAATGCCAACATCGACCTTTACGTTGTATGCCTTCCCATGAGTGCTCGTAAGCACAGGAGTCGCCTCTGCGGCATCCTGCTGTACCCCCCCAGAACCTGCATCTAGGCTTTCCTTTCCCCTCTTCATTGGTAGTTGGAGCCCTTTTAGAACGTAAGGCTGCAGCTTTGATCTGCTCCTTCTTCTTGGTGTCCTGAGTTGATGCCGTTGTGGAAGAAGTCGGTGATGCACTCATCAAAGAAAGCTGTTCAGCTTCTGCTTGAAGTGCCTCGGCAAAGTCAACAACCTTGGCATTCGTTGGGATGAAGTCCAATTGAAGATCTTGTCGAAGTGAAGACAACCTGTAAACCAGTTGAGCACCACCAAGGCGACCCAGATGGTCCGACCACCTTCCAAGAATCCCCACCAAGATGAGCGGGTCAGGAAGCTGCACGGCCAGCTCTGAAGCTCGGCACGGGAGGATGTGGAACCAATCATTCCAGTCCGCCAGCTCATCGATGCCGCCGAGTACCAGCTGAAGCGGAGCTCTTCTGAGGTTTCCATTTCGCATCCAACCAAAGGTGCCATTCGATGCTGGCGACGCGAAGGATGCCCTGTGATGGAACGGGCTGATGGCCTCGCTCTTCTTCAAATGTTGGAGGACGATGAAGCTGCTGGTCGAGCTGGCCAAGATGTCCGAGCCTGGTGGAAAGAACGCTATCCACAGGTGCCTCATGCGGTCATCGACTACATGAAGGGCCAGTTCTCTGACTGGAAGGCTTGTCCTCAAGGATTGCCCTGGAATCGTCGGAGGCGTCGACAGTTGGAACAGTCCAATGCCATTGCCCTCCACTTCTTCTCTGGGGATAAGAACTCCAGTAAAAAAATGGATGGACTTGCGGAAGCTGGGCTGTGAGGTGATCACTTTGGATGTGACGGCCAACAGCTCCGAGAACCTTCACCATCCAGCAGTATGGGCCTATTTGATGACGTTGGCTCGAAAAGGGTCTCTCCGAATTTTGTTGGGAGGACCACCTTGCCGTACTTCTTCACGGCTTCGACATCGTGCTCCAGGACCAAGGCCTTTACGGGGACGAAAAACCCTGAGGTGGGAACTTTCTGATCTCAATCCACTCGAAGCTGAGCGAGTTCATGGTGACTTTGCATTGATCCTGAAAATGGCTGCTCTCTATGAGGAGATGGAAGTGAATGCACCGCAGCCTGGAGCCAATGGTTTCCTGATGGAACATCCCGAAGATCCCAGTGAATACCTCAGTGAGGATGAGTCCAAAAACCTTCCAAGTGTTTGGGAATGGCCTGAACTCCGAGCCTTTGCCGAAAAGTTTGGCCTAAAAATGGTGGCGTTTGATCAAGGAAAATGTGGACACAGCCGACGGAAGCCGACGTGCCTTCTGACGAATCTTCCTGGTATGGATGAACTTCAAGGACTTCGGTGTGAGAAGGACCACATGGGCATTGAGCCACTTGCTGCTGACCTTCCACAGCGTCTTCAACAGACGTCTTCTTGGTCTTCATGGGCACCGGGCCTTACAGCGGCCATCAAAGAGTCCATCAAGAAGATCCCAATGGCTGGTCTCAAACGTCTTTCACTGGATGAATGGCAACAGCATGTGCGGCAGAACCACACGCCATACCGCCGAGATTGCCGGCTATGCATACAAGAAGTGGGCGCTGGGCATCAAGCCAAGTATGCCTTGCTGGTCACTGTTCCAATTCCCATTGCCGATGGAGCTCTACATCCCGGTGAATGTCAACCTCCTCACGATGCTCTTCCAGGTCCTGATGCTCAACTTTCTGGCGCAGTTCCGCATGCTGGCCAAGTTCCAGATTGCGGTGGAGATCCAAGCTCCAAAGAATGTCTTGCAGATTCCGATGCTCCTGGTGATGAAGCTCCAGCAGGTCCAGAATCTGTATCATCCAAAAATGATGATGGTTAAAAATGTGGTGATGATACTCCAGCTGACCCTCTTGCTCCGCTACCAGAAGTGGGGGGAGATGTTCCAAACCCTGAAGTCCCTGGAGAAGAAGAGGATGAAGGCTTCAGTGAAGAACAAAAAAAAATTGGGGGAGAAGCTGAATAAGAAATGGAGAGAGCAGATGGAAGAAGCCACAGCGCCTTTCAAGACGCAGAACATCACGATCTACGAGCCTCTGAGCAGCCGCGGCCACTCTGGACCGAGTTTGGGTCCACTACCTTCATTCAGATCGGGCCCGTGAGATCATCTCCAAGCCAATGCAGAAATGGGCAGCCCGCTGTGGTCTGTTTCAGACCGTCACAGCCGGTGACGATGCGCCTGCCAATGGACGAATCGAAAGTGAAATTCTGCAGTTCAAGCGGCGTTTGCGCCTTACTCTCCAGTCTGCTGCTGCCAAAGTGGAAGAATGGCCTTCTGTGGCGCGACATTCTTCTGAGGAGCGTCTACGTGCTCAACTACAAAGAGTGGGTCTGAAACAGCATGCCATGCTGCCCTACAACACCAAGGTGCTGGTCAAAACCAAGCTTTGGCACAAGCGCTTCACCAAGGGCATGGCTAGTGCCTATTTCCAGGCCACTCTCAAAGGGCCAAGTCCTTTGATGAATCATGGATGGGTCGTGAAGAATGACAAGGGCCATGCCAGGTCTGTTGTGACCACTGATCCCAATGCCGAACGAGCTATGCTGGAGCTCATGGGTGACCCAATGCGGCCTATATTCATCGCCTTCATGGAAAACAGCCTGTGGGTGATAAAGTGGAGCCTCCAAAGCTCATGGATGAGAAGGAGCTCAGAGATGCTCCAGAGCTTTCCAGTTCAGCTGCTGTGGTCAAGGGGGATGGTGAGGAAACACAATATATGAGCCTAGTATCTACATGGGTGAAGATCATGGGGAGAGAATGGAGGAGGTGGAGAACCCGGATTTTTTTGATGTCTGGGGAGAAGCCGGAGAAGCCGCAGGTGCGGGGGAGTCTTCCGCTCTTCGAGCCCTACCTGATCCTGCCCAATTGCTGGTTCCGACCAATGTGGTCGGGGGGGGAGTCCTTATGCTCTTCAATCGCGCCTGGTCTTTTGGAGTCTACGACGTCTTCAATGCCGACTTTGCCAACGAGCACATCGAGGTCTACTCCTTCAACGCTCAGCACTTCTTCAACTTTGGGTCCAAGTTCAACCTTGACAAGTATGCCAAGATCACAAAGTATGACATCCAACGGTGGCGCTCTCAATTGCTGGCCTCTGGTGGGTTCCGTTGAGGACTATGAAATGATGCTTCAACGTGACCATCAAGGATTAGTAGCCGCTCTTCGAGAAGAAGCACAACGCCTACCAGCTGATGGAGATGAAGGTGGTCGCCAAGGGCAACTGATGAAGGATCTCAAGTTCCACATCCAAGTCCTGGAAGATGAGCTGGACATTGTCAACCAACTTGTGGTTGAAGATGAAGAACAAAGCTGCTTGCTGGCCGCTCTCAATGTCAGGGACATCCAGGAGGCCGAGAATGAACAGTTTGAACCGCCTGCAGAGCCGAAGATCTTGCAGACCCACACTGTGCCCCTGAGCGATGTCATGAGCAACCTGCCGGAGTGGGTCGAAACTGTCAAGGCCGAGTATATCAGCTTGACTGAAACCACGGGTGCTATCCGTCCGATCCACAAGGACTCTCTCCGCAACCGGACGGACATTGAATATGCCCCTGGGAAGCTTGTGGCTGTTGTGAAACCGGGCAACAAGAAGAAGGCCCGTTTGGTAGTGTGTGGTAACCGAGTGGAGGTTTCAGCCGACAACCAGGTCGACCAAGACTGAGTATGCTAATAAGGGCCGCAAGACCTATGACACCTACGCAGGTGGAGTGGACGGTGTATGCGTCCGAGCAGTGCTGCGCAAAGCAGGTGAACGCCCATGGTCTTGTGCGGCTATAGATGTTCGAACAGCATTCCTGCTAGCACCCAGAAGAGGCCAAGGTGTGTTGGTTGTGAAACCACCGAAAGTTTTGGTGGCTTGTGGCTTGATTGCCCCAACCGAAGTATGGGAAGTGAAGCAGGCGCTTTATGGATTGCAATCCAGTCCAAAAGACTGGAGCGCGTTCCGGGATGCCGATATGCGCTCTTGGTCCTGGGAGGACAATGGACGCACCTTCGCCCTTCGGTCCACCAAAGAACCCAATCTGTGGCGCATCGTCGAGCTCTATGGTGATGCTGGTGATGGCCAAAACCGAAAGCCCCAAACGGTGGGACACATAGTGGTCTATGTAGATGATATACTGGTGACTGGCTCAATAGAAGTTGTTGCCACAACTCTCAAGAAGGTCCAAGACCGCTGGAAATGCAGCGAGCCTCAATGGATGGCTGAAGAAGGTCAGAAGCCTATGACCTTCTGTGGCTTCGAAGTGAAAAAGGGTCCCAAAGGCGAAGTGGTGGTCACTCAGAAGTCCTATGCAGAGGGGCTCACACGACGACATGAGATCAAAAGGTCCAGACCTATACTCCAATGTCGAGCTCTCTGGTGATCCCTGAGGAACCCGAGGACTTCACGAAGGAACAGCTTCGAGAAGCCCAGGCCATCACAGGCGAGCTACTTTGGCTCTCCATACGGTCGAGACCTGACCTTAGCTATTATGTGACTGGGCTGATGGGCCGGATGTCAACAAAGAATCCTGCCTTTGTCTGTCAAGTGGGCCGTGAGGCCATGGAATATGTCTATTATGGGGCTTTGGATGTTGCTTTGGTCTATGGACCTGTGGTGCCGGACTTTGGTCCTGACGATTGCCAGGGACATGAAACGAGTCGAGGTCTATGCTGATGTTTCCTTCGCACCGCAGTATTCCAAAAGCATCCAAGGAGTGATTGGACTATATGGGGGTGCGCCAATTCAGTGGCTGTCAAACCGACAAGGATGTTTGACTCTGTCTACGGCTGAAGCAGAACTTCTCAGCTACATCGAGGCGATGTCTGTTGCCGACGCCATTGGGTGCATCATCTCCATTCTGGAGGAACTACCCATTGAGTTCGATGCCTATGAAGATGATGGTGATGATGAATGTGAACATGAAGGGATCCTTCAAGCTCCTGATGAAGACTTCGCTGCTGGTGCAGGTGATCAACTTCAACGAGTGATCTACGGAGACAATCAAGCTGCAGTGTCGGTGCTAAGTTCACCGGACGGACCATGGAGAAGCCGCCATCTAAGGCTTCGCAGTCACGTACTGCGACAACGACTTCAACACAAACTGCGCTGGGCCGTGAGGCATCTCCCAGGCTCTCATTTGAGTGCCGATCACTTGACCAAAGCGGTGAACCCTCGAGCACGATGGAAGATCTTCTTTGATTTCATGCGGATGATTTGCAGCTCTACTTCAGCTCCAGTGATCGAGGAGGAGGAAGACTCCACCAAGGTCAAGGCTCTGGTTCTCAAAAATGAACTGGCCAAAATTGCTGCTGCTGGTTTAGGTGCTGTTGCTCTTTCAACCCTGGTCCCAAAACCCGGTTCAAATGATGAAACCCAAAAAACGGAGTTGATGAACGGTTTGAGTGACTACAACATAAGGGGAAAAATAGATGAACTGGTGAAACATGGTAGGATAAACGGGGTAGGACATGAAAAGGGGGTTCATGGGGAAAACCATGAAGATGTTTCCACACCGGTGGCCATGGATGTTTCTCAAAAAGGTGAAACTTACCCTGAAAACCCTGATCAACCCTGGTCTGCCATGGAAAGCTCAGTGATTGATGGTGCCGAGCTCTTGGAGACAGCCTTTGGTCTTTTGAGGGATCTACCTGATGATGAATGCTGTGATGGGGAGCAGTGGGCGGCCGATGTCCCACAACTGCGGGCAGTTCGGACCGGTGACTGTGAATGTCTTAACGGTCGGGCTCCGCAACCACATGATGAAGTATGGGGATACGATCGGGCTCCGCAGCCATCTGGTGAAGTATGTCGGGGAGGTCGGGCTCTTGAGCTATGTGGGGAGGATGAGAATGACTATGATGCTCCGCTACCACGTGGGGAATGTCAAGGCNCCATCTGGTGAAGTATGTCGGGGAGGTCGGGCTCTTGAGCTATGTGGGGAGGATGAGAATGACTATGATGCTCCGCTACCACGTGGGGAATGTCAAGGCGATGGAATATGTCCTGACCCTCGGGCCTTGCATCTTTGTCATGAAGATTCCCATCAAGCTCGGGCTGCACAATGGCCTCATGACCTATGTCTTCAAGATTGGGCTTTGCATCTACAACNCTCGGGCCTTGCATCTTTGTCATGAAGATTCCCATCAAGCTCGGGCTGCACAATGGCCTCATGACCTATGTCTTCAAGATTGGGCTTTGCATCTACAACGTGGTGAATGCCATGACGATCGGGCTGGAGCACTATGTGGTGAACTTCACGGCCAAGATCCTCCTGGTGATGTCGAAATGTGCTCTTTGCCAAAGCGGGTGCTGTTGGGTGATCCTCAACATGGTGTACCCTGGTGGATGGGCTGGCCGAGGGAAGGGCAAAGGTCAATTACCACCGCCGCCACCACCAAGGGTGACAGCACCGCAGATCCTCTTCACGGTTCCAGGACCGGATGGTCCTATCAAGATGGTCCGAGTGGAATATGTGATAGATGGGGTACCAAGGGTGGGCAGTCGAGTGGCTGAACCTGGAGAGCTGGCTCCAGATCCGGAGCTTGAATCGGCGCCAAAGCACCACCATGCCAACTACGGGAATGCCGCAGAGTGGAGCTTCCAGTGCAAGCAGCCGTCCACCTGCAGCTGCTCCTTTTTCAAAAGCTGTGGGAAAGGCGGGGATTCCGCATCCACCTTATGGGGTAGTTGGAGAAGAATGGATAGATGGGAAGAAGGTCAAATGGGTCGATCAACGATGCCATCAACAGGGCCTTCAACGTCAACTTCAACGACGCTTCCAACATGGAGTACAACTTCAATGACTGCACCTGCAGCTCCAGCCGCGCCTGCANACGATGCCATCAACAGGGCCTTCAACGTCAACTTCAACGACGCTTCCAACATGGAGTACAACTTCAATGACTGCACCTGCAGCTCCAGCCGCGCCTGCAGCTGTGCAGGTGTCGAGCACTTGTTCGTCGTCCACCGATGTTGCAGATTCATCGGATGTCGAAGTTGTCAGGCCAAAAAAGATCTTGCGACGAGATGGACACCATGGAGCAGCTCTATGTGATGAAGATTGCCATCACGATCGGGCTNTCATCGGATGTCGAAGTTGTCAGGCCAAAAAAGATCTTGCGACGAGATGGACACCATGGAGCAGCTCTATGTGATGAAGATTGCCATCACGATCGGGCTCTGCACCTTCATGCTGGTCTACCTCAAGATTCCAAGGAATGCCAACACGGTCGGGCTTTGCATCTTCCTGCTGGTCTTCCACAAGGTTCCAACGAATGTCATGATGGTCGGGCTCCGCTACCACATGATGAAGTATGGGGATATGATCGGGCTCCGCAACCATCTGGTGAAGTATGTCGGGGAGGTCGGGCTCTTGAGCTATGTGGGGAGGATGAGAATGACTATGATGCTCCGCTACCACGTGGGGAATGTCAAGGCNCTCGGGCCTTGCATCTTTGTCATGAAGATTCCCATCAAGCTCGGGCTGCACAATGGCCTCATGACCTATGTCTTCAAGATTGGGCTTTGCATCTACAACTTGGTGAATGCCATGACGATCGGGCTGGAGCACTATGTGGTGAACTTCACGGCCAAGATCCTCCTGGTGATGTCGAAATGGGCTCTTTGCCAAAGCGGGTGCTGTTGGGTGATCCTCAACATGGTGTACCCTGGTGGATGGGCTGGCCGAGGGAAGGACAAGGGCAAACCTTTGCCGCCGCCCCCTCCGCCTTGCCGCCATTACCACCGCCGCCACCACCAACGGTGACAGCACCGCAGATCCTCTTCACGGTTCCAGGACCGGATGGTCCTATCAAGATGGTCCGAGTGGAATATGTGATTCCGAGTGGAATATGTGATAGATGGGGTACCAAGGGTGGGCAGTCGAGTGGCTGAACCTGGAGAGCTGGCTCCAGATCCGGAGCTTGAATCGGCGCCAACCACCAAAGCGCCACCATCTACAACGGGAACTATGCCAAATACGGGAATGCCGCAGAGAGGAGCTTCCAGTGCAAGCAGCCGTCCACCTGCAGCTGCTCCTTTTTCAAAAGCTGTGGGAAAGGCGGGGATTCCGCATCCACGTTATGGGGTAGTTGGAGAAGAATGGATAGATGGGAAGAAGGTCAAACGGGTCGATCCACGATGCCATCAACAGGGCCTTCAACGTCAACTTCAACGACGCTTCCAACATGGAGTACAACTTCAATGACTGCACCTGCAGCTCCAGCCGCGCCTGCANTCATCGGATGTCGAAGTTGTCAGGCCAAAAAAGATCTTGCGACGAGATGGACACCATGGAGCAGCTCTATGTGATGAAGATTGCCATCACGATCGGGCTTTGCACCTTCATGCTGGTCTACCTCAAGATTCCAAGGAATGCAAACACGGTCGGGCTTTGCACCTTCCTGCTGGTCTTCCATAAGGTTCCAACGAATGTCATGATGGTCGGGCTCCGCTACCATATGATGGGGTATGCCATGATGATTGGGTATGTCCTCACAGTCGGGCTCCGCAACCCCATGATGGAGAATGTCAAGGTGATGGAGTATGTCATGGGGAATGGGCTCCGCTACCAGCTGGTGGCGATGGCATCGGCTCCGCGACCACCTCTTGGGTTTGCTCCGCTACCATCACTTGGGCTCCGCTCTCAAGGTTGGGCTGGTGATGGAAATCATGGAGTGGGTGATGGATGGAAAGATGAAAAGGATTACGGTGAAGTCCAGCTGGGCTTCAATGGTGCTGCAAGGGACATGCCTGGTCCCGGGGGAGCTGTGACTGAAGTCAACGGTGCTGGCATGGTCAAACTATGTCCTGGACGCCAACGACCAGCTCTTCTTCCTGGCCCTGGGCAGCCGCCCTTTTGCACGTGGCCCGTCTGGCCAATCCAATTTGAAGTGGAGACATGTGAGGTTGGGAAAACAGGTTGGCACATGACCCCCACGCTGTTCAAACTATGGTGGATTTTTCCCTTCCTCATGTGGATCCGGGTAGAGAGGGGACAGGTGTGGGGAAAGAATCGATGTTCCTCAGTGTGAGCATCATCCCAAAGGGTTTCAATTTTTCCTCCCATCCGGCCACTCGCCAAGATGTGCCAAGTAGCGATGCTAGTAATGAAAAAAGGGCTGTGCCCTGTAGTGCGAGGCCATTTTGGCCATGGGAGCCGATTGGTGCCAAGGAGAACTCAAACAGTTCTCAAATCAACAGCCTGACTGGCGCATTTTTCTCCGGGCATCAATCCGGTCCAGTAGCTGCACACTCAAAGAATGAAATTCATGATGGGTCCAGTGACTTGCTGAAGAAATCGCAGTGTGTGACCAACAGCCTGAAAGGGTCCAAATCTTCAGCAGGCCACAGGAGCCTTGTAGCTGTAGCACCGGTGGAAGGCATGTCTGCCCACGGTGGTAGTCGTAGCTTTTTTGTAGCTGCCATGGCCTTCACCTTGCCGTGTGGCGTCGGTGCCCAGCCACAGCCTGGTGGCGAATATGACTGGCTGATGTATGGCCTACTGCTGCTGGTGGTCTGCTACATGTTGGTGATCCTGCTGACGGCTCTTGCGGTCAATCTATGGGTGGGGCATGGAGTTCATCGCTCTTCTGCTCCGCTACCGGATCAGCCGCAGACCACAGGAAAAGGACAGGGCAAGACACGCAGCTACTCGAACAGAGAGATAAACGAGTGGCTTGGCATCAACCATGACAATGTCACCTACAGCGAGGAGGAGGAAGCCATCCCCTCCTGGCAGCTCCGAAGACGTGTCTTTTCGGACACTCCAACACCTAGTTCTCCAGACTACTGGGTGCGAGACCGAGAAGAAGATCGGGCTCGAGCACGTATACGCGGTGAACTTCTTGGAGGGCCTGGTAAGGGATATGAAAAAGGAAAGGAGAAGAGAAGGGAAAGGGAGCCCTAGCCCTAGCACCCTTCAATGACCGTGGCCTGTATCGGCCTGGACAGGGGATCAATCGACGGCCAGTCGTTCCCAGTCCTTCGGCCGCAAGCCTGGCCGAGGAGACCCAATGCAGGAACAGGTGGTTCTGAAAGTGAAGGAGAATGTGATCCAGGGGTTCTGCGGGAACGAAAGGGCCAACCAATGGTACAGGGAAGCCGGACCCGCTGTGCCGAAGGGGCCTCCAACAGCACTACTTCCTCGAAGAGATCAAGGTGCTGGACAGGGCTCTGCTGAGCCGATCACTGGTGTTGCGAGTTGCGATGCCAAAGGCGACACCAAAGATGCCCACGGGTGCTGCTGCATCCTCTGGACCTCGCATGGCCGCACAGGCCGCCCAAGCTGCACAGGCCACACAGGCTGCGCAGGCCACACAGGCCACAGAAGCCGCGGAGGCCACGTCGGCCACTGCAGTGGAAGGTCAACCCGACCTTCAACCAGAAAGAGAACCTCACAAAGTACACAGAAAGGAGCTGTTCACTGCTCCAAGTGGTGCCGTGTATCACACCAGAATCTCCTGTGGCAAGCTGAAAGCTGCCAGACGTATCAGGCGTCACCAGCCTTGCCCTACGTGTCCTCCATGGATCAGAGGGATGCTGATCGCCATAGGTCCTGAGACCTATCACACGGTGAACCACTACGAGGCTACGAGCTGGCGTCCGTGCTGAGTGCGGGTAGAAGACCAATAGGGTCAAATGGCAAAGCTTTTGCCATAAGGTTTTTGCAGAAAAGTTTGGCTACATAGCCAAAGGGGGAGCGCGATGAGCACAGTACAGCATGCAAAACAGCATGACCCCTGCGCAAGGGATGACACGACATGGCACTACATGTGCTGTACCGCTTTTTCATGGCTCAAGAAAAGCAGGGCCGCTTTGTCATTGGGAGGTTCCTGGTGGTGACACCTAAAGGGTAGAACCTAAGGGGATACCAACCCCATACCCGAAGCCCCACCGCAATATGAAAACGTGTTCACCCTTTGTTTGCCATATTCTCGTTTGTTTTCTGCGTACGCTGGTTGTCGACGAGTTTCCGTGCCGTGTGGTTCCAGCTTTTTTACCAGTGAAGAAGTTGGTGGATACTCACTCTTGATGTGTCTACATAATCTATTTTGACAGCCATTTGCTTAAACTGACATGAATATCGCACGACCAAAACCACAGTGGATTTGCAAAATAAAACAGTAGGCCTTCTGACCAAAATTCCCTTGGGATTCATAAGCACTCCCACATGTAGGCAGAACCGTGAGATCTCCTCACAAAATGCTATGGTAGCCACCCTGGATTCATGACCAAAATCCATTAGTTGCCAAGTTGTCACCACCAAATCTCATTTTATTGTATAGGGTTGGTTTTATGCCAAAGTCCCGGTGGGTGTGCAACCAAAACCATTGGGCCTGCTACCGCTACCCAGGGATTTTGTAGATCACTTTTTTGGCATGTCACGCAAGACCCGTAGGCTAGGTCCTATCACACGTGTAAGTACCCCCATAATACCAATGTGTAAAATGTTCAAAACTTGTATACAATATATAAATACCAGTATAGCTGGGCAAGGCGGGCGACGGAAATTTCGAGAAGAGGACATGTGACATGTGTATAAGGACAAGGGAAAGCCTATACGAACGACGCCTGGTCGACTGCGTCAATTCTTGGAATTCTGTTTCCTTTGCGATTTCGGAGCCTGGCAACCTAGATCGAAAGAACACTGCTGCCGGCACACCTTTTGCAAGCGGACATTGCTTCGTAGCTACATCCCACCCTTGAAATGAAAATGGCGATCAAATGCCAACTGGTCACAACTTGAAAGTGACATGATGTTGCACAATTTCACTGGTCATATTCTGTTTTGGTTTTGATCGCCAAGGTTCAGAGCTATTCGACGTGTCTTCTGCCTTTTGAGAGTCTGTTAGACTCACTTTAGGGTCTTTCTGCCAATCTCGCAAACGATCTCTCAAAGGTCGGCTGCGTTTTGTCAAACCGTCTGCAAGCATGGCTTCAGTTGGGACACATCGAAGATTCCTACATGTCTGTCTAAGGGCAGCTATGTCAATCTCTACGCGTTTCTCTGCAAAGGAAGTTGATTGGTTTCTCTGGTGATATTCTGTTTTTGTTTAAATCGCGAAGGTTCAGAGCTATTCGACGAGTCTTCTACCTTTT
>BGPT01000071.1:489650-515985 GCA_003297045.1 Symbiodinium sp. clade C Y103
ACCAAGCACGCGAAGACGCAAAGGAGCGGTCATCGACATACACGCGAGACATGATGTGAGAATCAGGTCTACAACGACGCTCAACCTGACGCCAACCAAGCCAAGCCCAAATGGTCATGATAACCGGGCCCNTCGACATACACGCGAGACATGATGTGAGAATCAGGTCTACAACGACGCTCAACCTGACGCCAACCAAGCCAAGCCCAAATGGTCATGATAACCGGGCCCCAGGGATCACCTTGGGGCATGGAAGGGCCAGACAAGGTCACCGGGTGCGTGTGGGACTGAAAAGAAACCCAACGCCTTTGATCCTGCCAGACCTTGACAAGCACCACAACCAACTCACGTGGCCAGCCCAAATGAAGCAAAACCTCTTGGGTGACCATTGGGTCTAAGCAATCAAATGCTTGCGAAAAATCCAAAGTCATAAGGTAACCGTGGACGGACAAATGCTCCAGAAGATCAACGACCACCTCACCGGTAGAGACAGCATGAGCAACAGCANACGCACGACACCACGAGTCCAAGCACTGGTCCAAATCCTCCACCAACAGGACAAAACAGTAATGGGACGAGTGTCCTGCACCGACACCACTTTGTCTTGTCGAATTTTACCAGGTTTAGGGAGACAGACCATGCGACTTTCGCACATTTGAAGTGGCACAGTACCACACAGCAGCCAACGTTTAGTAAGCAAGCGGAAACACTCCCAAACCTCANTTCGCACATTTGAAGTGGCACAGTACCACACAGCAGCCAACGTTTAGTAAGCAAGCGGAAACACTCCCAAACCTCAATAGGAAGCCAAGCAAGCTCAACCCCTTGCCACCCGTCAGGCCCACATGAACCCTTATTGTCACAAGCAATGTTCCGCAAGACTTGCGCCGAGGGAACCGACCAATCACAGTGAGCAAGACGCGAAACGCCATCAAGCATGGACTGGACACGAGCGCCGAGAGGCAGCACACTGATTCCAAAATTCAGTCCAAAAATCAAACAACATGCGAGCAGCCGACACATCTGTGGTAGCAACAGTACCGTCAAGACCAGNGCCGAGAGGCAGCACACTGATTCCAAAATTCAGTCCAAAAATCAAACAACATGCGAGCAGCCGACACATCTGTGGTAGCAACAGTACCGTCAAGACCAGCCACAGAAGCACCAACAGGATTGATCTTGCTTTTCAGCCACCGCGACAAGGCAGCGTCCGAGGTAGCGAGACCATTCCGCCAATCACTGAGACGGCGAGTTTTGACGCTACTCTCGTGGTGCTGCAGCGTAGCTTTTAACGAAGCAATGTGACCAAGGACATCACCCAGCGACAAGGAACCACCAAACCGCGCGCGCAACTTTAAAGCCAGAGCCTCAAGTTCAGAAGCTTGAGCCGGCAACAAGGGCTCCTGAAAGGAACGACANGCGCGCAACTTTAAAGCCAGAGCCTCAAGTTCAGAAGCTTGAGCCGGCAACAAGGGCTCCTGAAAGGAACGACAAAGTAACCTTTTATATTCGTAGCAGGCACCCAAGGAAAAACGTCTTGAAGAAGACGCTGAGGATGCTGTTTTCAGTCTCTTGACATCTGGCTCCTGCAAATTGGATGCCGTTGAAGACCTCCGTGACGCAGTAACCTCTGGCATGTCAAAGTCATCTGCTGGGATTGGAACTTCATGTGGAGCTGGAGTCAGCGCAGTGTCAACATTGGGCTCATCTTCCAAAGGTCTGCCAGAAACATCCAGGGGAACATCATCATGAACCACCCGCTGCTGTTCCTGGTAAACATCTTCCAAGGCTGCAAACCCTGGTGAAGCTGCCAGAGGCTCTTGTGGTGGATCTGGAGAAACTGGCGCAGGTAAGGCAGGCAGAGGAGCTCGAAGGTCATGTTGACTGGCATGTTTCTTGTCCAGGTCTTGTTCAGCATGTCTGAGCAGAGCAAAGTCGGCTTCACCTGGTATCCATGCCTCTTCCCCATGCAAACAACGAACTTGCTCTCTTGCCACTTGGACAACTCTTCCACGGTCATTTCGTAACCATAGAGAACCTGTTGGACCTGGGTCAGCTGCCAAGATGATCCCTTGACGATAGCCAGGTTGTGCGCCTTCATTGTCCAAGCTATTGCGCAATCTCCAGTAGACCACTTTCTGACCCACTTCATAGGCACCTCGCCATGGTCGACTGCGTCTGAGCATTGCTTGGCGAAGAGCTGAGTCATTGTCCATGTCGAGGAAGGTGCGCATAGCATCGTATCGAATTTGCTCAATCATCTGCATCCGCCGGCTAAGAGTCATCTGATGCATGGCTTCGGCATTCTCCGTCTCAGAGATCAGGGAAGCTGGCAGACGTGGGTTTTGACCAAGTACCCACTGAGCCGGACTGGCTCCTGCTCTTCTCGCCAGGGTATTCTTTGCATGAGTAGCCATAGTTGCCACCATATCCATGGAATCTGCTCCAAGAATGCCATGTTGATGGATCAGGCGGTGCATGATCTCGCGGGCAATGTCACCATGTCTCTCGCCCTTGCCCAGCTGATAGTGAGCATCAGGAGGCACAAATCGTACCTGGATGCCGCTTTGAGCCATCAACTCTTCGAACTCAAAACTCTTCATTGCTCCTTCAGCGTCAAGAAGAAGAGCTTCAGGCAGTCCAAAGTATCTAAACCATCCAAGGCAAAGGGATTTGTTGACTTGCTGTGCTTCTCGACTTGGCAAAAGTGACAAAATCTGGTAGGTCGTGGCATCATCAACCTGGTTCAGGAAAGTGAAAGTCTCACCTGACATGTCCTTGGCAAAGACCAGATCCAGCATCAAGCGCTCGTTGAAACGCCTAGTGATGGGCATAGTTTTTGATGGTCTCTGTTGTCGAGGTGGTCGAAGTCTATCACACACCGCACACTTCAAAGCTCTCGCACCCATCAAAGCCGTTGGTGAAGCATTGGCTTGTGCAAGTTGGCGAACTAAAGTGCTGTTGTGAGGATGCCCCAGATTTGTATGCACTCGTTTCAACACTGCTCTCATCCATTTCGGCAATTGGTCCTCGCTGACACCAGGGAAAGTAATATCTCTGGCTCCAGGTTCCCAATCGGCCATGGCATGTTCTGGTTCAACTTCAATTGGCCGTTGTGTTGCTGCCGCGCGTCTTTGAGCTGCAGTTTCAACTTCCATTGGCTTGCCGTAGATGAAGATGGCCATTCGAACAGTGCGGTCAAACTTGGAAGCTGGGTTGGTAACATCAGCGAGGTCTTGAGACTCAACCGAAATGGTATCATCATGATGCAGCAAAATTGCCGCACGATGAGTGATGTCTGGTGTGTCCAACATCCTTTTGGCAGGCAAACGTCTAACCTTTGGTGTCCTGTAGATCTGAACAAAGGAAAGATGCCAGGGAACCAATGCTTTGACTTGTTCAAGATAAGCTGATGGTTTGATCTCTGCTGACACCGCTGCCTTGCCCTCTAAGCGCTCCACTGCCTCTTTGAGAAGAGGACGCCAGCTGTCAGGGTCTCGTTGCAAGTCCACATAGCCCGTTGGCGCTGGAGTGGATGGAGCTGGTGGCATGGAGGATGATGGAACATCTGATGCTTCTGCAGGAAAACTGGTGAAGTGGGTTTCATCCAGAGCTGAGGTGGCCAAAACAAAACGTTCATCACCATGAGAATGAAGAACAAAAATGAGGCTGTCCACCAAAGAACGTGCAAGTTGCCGGGTATAGATGGCTGCAAGTTGAGAATTGCCGCCCATGCACTCCTCATGGTCATGGCCACCATCGCACTTCTTGCACACACTTTTCAGCAAAACTGGATGATTTGACAGCCATCCGGTTGGTTTCTTCATCAGACCGCCATGCTTGCCTCTAAGTCCATAGGCGCACATGTGGCCGAAATCGTAATGAAGATCCAACTCTTGCATCAACTTCAGCATAGCTGGCTGTTTCCAAAAATCACCAAAATGAGGATTCTCCAAAAGAAAGTACCGACCATCATGAACAATTTCACGAATGTGATCCGCCACTTCCTCGACCTCTCGAAGTTGCTGGAGCTCCCCTGGTCTCCAGTAATAGTTGAGGTTGGTCAGAGGGGACCACAGCTTGCACTCGGGCTCAATGATGGTCAAAAATGGAGACCACTTCCTCATCAAAGTTCTCAACCAAACATGGTCTTGGTGAGTAGTCAAACTGACTCCATGGATCTTGTCGATGGGTTGCATAGCTTTCAAGCCGCACTCCAAAGCTCTTGCAGTGATGTTTGCATGCCCACCGTAGATCTCCACCAAGTCCACTTTGTGACGCCGCAAGCATCGATTGCTCTGCGTCAGGTTGTGATAAATGGATTGCTCAACCATCCAAATCTTCTTCAAAGCTCGAACTGAGCCAAGCAGCCTTTTCTGTCGTCCGGGCTTCATAAAGGCAAACTGCTGATCCTCAAAAGTCAAAGGGGCATCAGCAGAGCCATGGAGCTGGGGTTCTAAAGGTCTGAATCCATCGCCCCCAAGTTCGGCTCCAAAGCCTCTTCCGCCTCGTTCAGACTCCAGTCGTATTCCTGAAGACCTTGATCTTGGTCGTACTGTTGATCCCACATCGAAGGATTGTTGGCTGCTGCTTCCGCATCCCAATAACTCCAACTCTGGTGTGAGCCCGTCTCCATATGTTGGTTCTGCCTCTCNTGGCTGCTGCTTCCGCATCCCAATAACTCCAACTCTGGTGTGAGCCCGTCTCCATATGTTGGTTCTGCCTCTCCTGCTCCAAGGCCTGCTGCACTCGCAGCTGCACTTGCTCCTCCATATGCTGAATGAGCTGCGGATTCAGAGTGGAGCTCAGCAATGGTGGTGGTGCCGAGGAAGAGTCCAGAGAGAAAGGCAAAGAGGGTTCCCAACCAGAGGATGATGTTCTTGAGGTGGCTGAAGCTTTGCTTTTGCCCTTTGCTTTGAAATTTGGCACGCCCAAAGGAGTCTTGGCTTGAGGTCCAGCTTTGGGATTGACTGCTTGAAGTTGCCCTTTTTGAAGAATGGCTCGGTAGCCGCATAGGTCGCAAATCCGCACTGAGTAGCCGGCCGCCCCGTAGTTTCGAAGACCTTGGGGATGATTGCATTCCTCCGGCTTCTTGGCATATTGGTGCAAGTTCAGAGCTGATTGCACAGTCATAGCTGCCATCGTGGACTGCATGGTGGTCGCTGTGCCTGGGATCATGTACTTGCTCAGGATCCGGTCGCGGAGGTTGTGGCGAAGACTGGTCGCCGCATAGAGCAGGACTGACTTGCAAACGTTGCCAATCAGGTTGAAGAGCGCCATCATCAGCTGNGATCCGGTCGCGGAGGTTGTGGCGAAGACTGGTCGCCGCATAGAGCAGGACTGACTTGCAAACGTTGCCAATCAGGTTGAAGAGCGCCATCATCAGCTGTCGCCAACGCTTCAACCATTGCGGAGGAGATCGGCCGAACATAGCCAGGTGGGCGTACCGCTGGATGTCTCGCACTTGGAAGCTCTTGAGCCTGAACATCCAGAGCTGTTGGTGCCCACACATCCGGCAAGTTGTCATGATTCACTGGCATGTCACATGGCCAGTCTGGCATGATGGAAGGCCATTCATCCAATCGTACTGCAAGNTGTTGGTGCCCACACATCCGGCAAGTTGTCATGATTCACTGGCATGTCACATGGCCAGTCTGGCATGATGGAAGGCCATTCATCCAATCGTACTGCAAGATGTCCACAACTGCTCAAATACAAAGGAGAACTGGTTTGCAAAGCTCGGTAATGCATTTGTCCAGCTGAGATGTCTGGTATGGCGTCCAACATGGTCAAGGTCTGTCTTGACATCAGTGCTGGTGCATCAGCATCGACACATGAAAAGAACATGGCTGCAAAATGATGTCCAAGTCCAACTGGATATGCAAAACGCTCATGTGATGTTGAACTGGTGCTAGGCCCCAAAGCGAAACTGGCACTTTTCTGAGAAGGTGAGGCGCGGCAAATCAAGATGCGCATGATGAGGATTGTGCCACATCCGGCCAGCTACTTGTCGCTGACATCCTGTGTCGACAATCACAAGGCATGGCTCCTGGGAATACTGCATCAGCAGCTGGGGAGCACGGTACAGCTGAGTGAAGCCATCTTGATGCCCTTCTTGGACTGAATCATTGCCACTCGGCGCATTGCAGCTTGCCGTCAAAACAGCTGCCTCAGATGCCTCAGTTTTCGTCTGAGAGCTTCGCAAAGCAGGCATGGACTTCGAGCGCTTCAAACACTCATGCTTGGAAACCATGGCAGAACTACCGCAAATAGGGCAGAAAGTACCTACGGGAGCCGGTTCGGCTAGGGTGTTGAGAAAATCCAAACCTACTGGTGGCCTCTTGGGCTCTTGGAGTCCTTGGGTCTCCTCCCCATATTCTTTCGACCCCACAGCTTCATCTGTTCTTGAGGTTCTTAGGTCCTCTCCCTGTTCTTGGCCCTTTTCTTGCTGTGGAGCCGCACAAATTTTGTCATGTTCTTTTGGTTTCAAAGGGGCTCTTGAGGTTCTTAGGTCCTCTCCCTGTTTCTGATTTCCCTCGCAGGGTGACAGTGAAACGTGTTCGGCTCCGTCCTCATTTTGAGGTGGACGGCCAATCTCTCGCCAAAACTGCTCTGTATCTCGCTCTACCTGTGCAAAATCAGTTGATTGAAACATGATGTCTTGTGCATCTCGCATGTCCAAATAATCATCTGGGTTCAAATCACCCATGTCTGAATCAGGTCCCGGCTCATACGAAGCCATCGCATCCAGGTACTCGTCATAGGTCATGCCATGCNATCTGGGTTCAAATCACCCATGTCTGAATCAGGTCCCGGCTCATACGAAGCCATCGCATCCAGGTACTCGTCATAGGTCATGCCATGCAGGACCCAAATTGGCGCCGCCTCAGAAGATGATGCAGCTGGTGGATCCGCATGCTGTGAACGGCTTGAGCTGGCAGAAAGATCATTGCTATTCACCATCCCAACCACAGTGCCATCACCGTCAAGCGTGGCTGCTGCAGAACAAACATGGGCTTGGTGAAGAGTGACATTGGGGCAATCACGAAGCCAATGATCCGATGAGCCGCAACCCAAACACAAACTAGATTCCAACCTTTGTTTCTGAGTCGCTGACATCTGATTTGAACCCTTTCATGACTTTCCATGACCCTTGAAAGAAGACTTGGCTTTTCCTTTTGTGACAGGGGTTTGTGTTGAAGGTGACCCTTTCTTCCCCTGGCCCTTGTCCTTGCCTTTCGCTTTGCCACCGGTCGCTGGAAACTTGCCCTTGCCCTTGGAGACATTGGTGTAATAGCCACGGGACTGAGTCGTTGCAGCTAACTTCCCACTTGTCGCAGTCAGCGCTTGGTGGTCAGCATCTCCCACAGTCTGATCTGCTTCATCTGCACCAGGTTCATCTTGGCCAGCATCTGGAGGGATCGCTTCAGGATCTTCCTCATCATACTGGTACTCGAACCCATCAGCGTCCTGGTTCTCGTCATACTCAACGGCGTCCTCAGCCGCAGTCTGATAGTTCTCCGGGTTATCTTCCTCGCCCTCATCAATGACATCCCCTTGAGTATGCCATGCTCTCCATTTGGAAGACACTGATGCCCTCGTGGAAGTCTTGCTACGGAAAGAACCCCGTGAAGAACCCTTTGAAGATCTGCTGGACAAAGAAGTACCCAAATTTGGATGACGAACCAAACCAGTCAAAGTAAGACCAGGTGGGTACTGAACCCTGATTGCATCCACCAAGGCCTGGAAGTCGTACTTGTTGCCCGCAGCGAGCAAAAGCTGGGAAGTTGATCTCTCGTCAAGACGCAAGCCATCTAAAAGCTTCACAGCCCTAGTCTCACTTGGATACTGGGGAATCTTTGCATCTTGGAGTTTTCGTTCCATCAGTCTGAAGCGGCGAACAAATGCCGTCACCGTTTCCCCTTGTACCCTAACCATTGATTCAAATTCCCTAATCAAACCACCTTTTCGAAAAACTTCCTTCTCACCAAAACTCACACCCAAGTCCTTGAGAAGTGTGTCGATGCCGTTCTTGTGGTTGTAACGGTCATCTGGGACTTCCTCAAGCTCAACTGCAGCATCACCAGACAAAGCATCCAAAGCTCGAAGGGCCTGCTCATTCTTGGGGAGAAACTCATGAGTGATGGTTGTCCATCTCTTCAGAGCTCTTGTGTAATGGCGAAGACAGACAGGATCGGTTTCAACATCACCTGAAAATGTTGGGGGCGGTGGAATGTGCCCTGATCTCCACTTCCGGTTCTTCTGGCCAGAGCCGCGTGAACCTCGATGTCTACGCGAGGTGGCATTGGAACTGGTCTGCTGGAGCTCATTCGACTGGGCAGACTGATCATCGTCCCCATCAGGGTCATCATCAAAAGCATATCTAGATTCGGTCTCATGGTCACTTTGTTGATCTGCGCCAAAGTCATCGGCGGCAAGATCATCCTCATCTGCGCTCATCTCAGAATAAAGATCATTGTCAAACATCTTCGACAGGCTGNGTCATCGGCGGCAAGATCATCCTCATCTGCGCTCATCTCAGAATAAAGATCATTGTCAAACATCTTCGACAGGCTGCAGAGAGTGCGCCGCAACAGTGACACCTGCTGGCGCTACCAATGCGATTTCGGAGCCTGGCAACCTAGATCGAAAGAACACTGCTGCCGGCACACCTTTTGCAAGCGGACATTGCTTCGTAGCTACATCCCACCCTTGAAATGAAAATGGCGATCAAATGCCAACTGGTCACAACTTGAAAGTGACATGATGTTGCACAATTTCATCCTTGACATTTTTTCTCTTGACATCCTCGTTTGATGATGCCAGCTTGTCTTGATCGGATTTGTTCTTGACATATCTTTGAATCTTGACAAAACTGTTTGTTGCTTGCTGTTCGTCTGGTCTGGACATCTTTCTGTCCTTGACATTTCTTTGTGTCGATTACCTATTCTGATGATGTCACTTTCTTTCGATCCTCCTTGCGCTGGGCATCTCTGAGCCTTGACAGCCCTTACGGCTGACAGCTCTGGATCCCGAGAACTGACGGACTATTCTGTCCAGTTCCCTACTCTCTCCAGCTCCCTACTCTCTTCAGTTCCCTAGTATCTTCATAATTCCCGATTCTCTTCACCTCTCTAACTTCATCAGATCTCCATTGTCTTCACATCTCTACTCTCTGCACATGGCTACTATCTTCACATCTCTACTCACTTCACTTCTGTACTTCCTCACTCTTTTCAAATCTGATCTCCCTTGAATTCTCATCTCCCTTCGCATCTCAGCTCTCCTCACATCTCAACTCTCTCCATATCTCAGCTCTCTCACATCTGAGCTGTCTCCCATCTCAGCTCTCAACACATCTCATCTCTGTCACGTCTCAGCTGTCTC
Source organism: Symbiodinium sp. clade C Y103 (assembly GCA_003297045.1). Taxonomy (NCBI): domain Eukaryota; class Dinophyceae; order Suessiales; family Symbiodiniaceae; genus Cladocopium; species Cladocopium sp. clade C. The sequence continues at coordinate 499,038 of BGPT01000071.1, forward strand.
CCATCTCAGCTCTCTTCACATCTCAGCTCTCTTCACATCTCAGCTCTCTTCTCATCTCAGCTCTCTTCACATCTCAACTCTCTTCACATCTCAGCTCTCTCACATCTCAACTGTCTCCCATCTCAGCTCACTCCACATCTCAGCTCTCTCACATCTCAGCTGCCTCCCATCTCAGCTCTCTTCACATCTCAGCTCTCTTCACATCTCAGCTCTCTTCTCATCTCACCTCTCTTCTCATCTCAACTCTATCACATCTCAGCTCTCCTCACATCTCAACTCTCTTCACATCTCAACTCTCTCCGCATCTCAGCTCTCTCACATCTCAGCTATCTTCCGATCTCCGCTCTCTCACATCTCAGCTCTCTTCACATGTCAGCTCTCTTCACATCTTCACATTCACCGCGATTTCGGCACAGTCACCTTCGCGCGCAGCCCGGACACGCTTTACCCAATCATTCCAATGCGCAATGCACCTCACCAAACACATTGGCACAGCGCATTGAATCTGTCAAAGATCACCTCCGCCCGACAATGAGGACCACTCGAGCGCGCCGACCGCGAGCCGCGAGCCGCGCCCGTCGCACAAACAAGGTTCCCCACATCGTCGCCTGGAGCCACTTTATGCAAGAAAACTTGAGGTTTATGCGATTTCTAAGCTCCAAGAATCATACACGAAGCAATTCCAATGTGATCTCCAATCGCTGCCTTGCAAAATCACAATAGAAATACAGCAAACCAAAGCTCCAATCACTATACTGTGCAGTGCAACCCTAGATCACCAACCACAATGGCACAGCGCATTGAATCTGTCAAAGATCACCTCCGTGCGACAATGGGGACCACTCGAGCGCGCCGACCGCGAGCCGCGCCCGTCGCACAAACAAGGTTCCCTATACATCGTCGCAGGGAGCCACTTTATGCGAGAAAACTTGAGGTTTCGTGCGATTTCTAACCTCCAAGAATCACTTACACGAAGCAATTCCAATTGTGATCTTTAATCATCACTGCCTTGCAACTCACATGAAAACTACAGCAACCAAGCCTCCAATTACTAAAGTGCAGTGCAACCCTAGATCACCAACCACAATGGCACAGCGCATTGAATCTGTCAAAGATCACCTCCGCGCAGCGCCGACAATGCGGACTACTCGAGCGCGCGCCGAGCCCATCCGTCGCACAAATAAGGTTTCCCACATCGTCGCCGGGAGCCACTCTATGCGAGAAAACTTGAGGTTTCGTGTGATTTCGCACCTCCGAGAGTCACATCTCAGCTCTCTGCACATCTCAGCTCTCTTCTCACATCCCAGCTCTCTTTACATCTCAGCTCTCTTCACATCTCAGCTCTCTTACATCTCAGCTCTCTTCACATCTCAGCTATCTCCACATCTCAGCTCTCTGCACATCTCAGCTCTCTTCTCACATCTCAGCTCTCTTTACATCTCAGCTCTCTGCACATCTCAGCTCTCTCCATATCTCAGCTCTCTCACATCTGAGCTGTCTCCCATCTCAGCTCTCTTCACATCTCAGCTATCTCCACATCTCAGCTCTCTTTACATGTCAGCTCTCTGCACATCTCAGCTCTCTTCTCAGATCAGCATTCTGACATCTCAGCTCTCTTCTCATCTCAGCTCTCTCACATCTCAATGATGGTTCTTCCACATCTTCACCGTCCGTATCACGGAGTTTAGACGTCTTTGATCATTATCTTTCTATCTATCTGTCTATCTATCTGTCTGTCTGTCTATCTGTCTGTCTGTCTGGCTGTCTGTCTGTCTGTCTGTCGGTTTGTCTGTCTGTTTGTCGGTGTCTCTATCTATCTGACCCTACGACACAAACCCATTGGCTTGGTTAATAAAACTCCTGGGTCTTATGACCAACTTCCCTTTTCAAGGGATGTGTTTACACCCAAACCCTGCAGCGTCTCAAACATGAAGCATTCGATCTTGTAACCAACTGACACGGTGTCTGTCAAATAGAATGGGACAAAGTTGAGGGATCTCGTCATCACAGCCTCTGTTCTTCCTTGCATGCCTCTATCAAAAGATCTATGCACTACAAAAAACTCATTGGATTTATGACCCAAGTCCGTTTGATGTCATGACAAATGCGCGTGGCATGTGCTTGTAACAGCAATGGCTCTACGGCCCTGTGACCAGGAAATCCGTTTGGACTTCGAGATTATTCCATCAACATTCCATATAAGACACTCGGGAATTGTAGCCTTGTAGCTACATCCAATCAAATGCGCAAACATTCCCATAGTGAACCTCGAACTCAAAAAATACATATCACAATTGTGAACCGAAAAACGAAAACACACCTTGGAACTCTGGGCCGCTTTTTCGATAGTACTGATATGTCTCTGACCAGATTTTTGCATTAAGCAACACAAAACCATACAAGGAAAGCAGGAGAGAGTAGACGAAAAGAGTTGGGCAGGAGAAGATAACAAGAAAGCGTTGAATGAATGATGTTGATGGATGACGATGAATGAAGATGAACGAATGTCGATGAATGATGATGAAAGAATGACGATGAATGATATAATGATAGATGTTAGTAGATTCACGCTCATTGATAACTCCGGCGTGATGTATGACAACTCTTGCTGCAACCTAATTCACTCAACTGGCAACTGATCCTTTTCAAGCCAAGGCCTGTATATGTGATGCCGGTGGTCGGCTTCGCTGTATCTGTTTCTGAGAACGTTGCAGACTTTTTGCGCCACAGACCGCCAGCTGACGTGATGCGCTTTGTTCCCGAGTTTGCCATAATACCGCAGAAAATCCTGCACACTTGTACTGATGCAGATGAGTTTGGCAGCTGCTCTTTTGGTGCCGGAGTTCCACTTCCACTCCGCTTTAACAAGCTGGCTATCTCACAAGAAAAGGTGCTGTGTCGCACAAGTCGCGGTCGCACTTTTCTTTCCACGTCGATCTTGAGCATGAAAAGAAACGAAGCATCATTGATTTCACCTGTCATTTCCGCGCATGTGTATGAAACGGTTCTGCAAGTTATAGCCGATCCCAGCTGATGTGACGCGGATGTTCCAACAAAGAGTGCGCAGAAGAAATGGTGACCTTTCAAATATTGCATGGAAAACGCAAAACGGTTTGTTTTGGTTTGAAACGGTTGTCACACTGGTAAGTACAGATACTACACAACTTGTCTGTGTACATCTATGCTACATATGTGGGTATGCAACATGGTTTACATGTACACACCCCGCCTTCACACCCAAAAGGCTGGTTCAAGCCGTGGCGTGTGAACCCTACTGCAATGCCAAAGAAAAACAGCGTAAACCGTTCACTTCCCATCCATGAAGGCATCTGCTATGCCTCAAAGCTAAGTGCCATGGACGAGTTTCCAAACTTGAAGCAACAGAATGGTCAAAACCAAGTTGCAAAACGTGAAACTACGGTGCACTCACAGCTCTCACTATTGCTGCTGGTGAGATCGCGTTAACTCACCACACAGCCATCTCATGAGAAAACTGAAAAGTCACTCAGCTGCCAAAGGGATCATGTTAGCCCAATGCGCAGCTCTCACTTCTCTCATCGCATATTGTTTGGGTTATTCAACTCTCGCATATATCGTGCAACTGCGTTGTCTGCCTCTTCAGGGCCATCACTGATCAAGGAGTCTGCAATTGCGTCCACAACGACACTTCCAGAATTTGCTAGGTTGGATCCTGTAGATCTTGCTGCAGCTGCTGCTCGAAACAAAACTGCGCCAACTTGCATGGCTTGATGAGCCTGTCGCAATTCGATCTCGACTTGCCCTGGTGCAAGAGCATGAACTGGGGAATGCTCATCATCTGTCAAATCTTCGAGGCCAGCAACTGTCTCCAGCAGTATCCCCTGTTCCGCAGGTGATTGGTGAACCATGCAATCCATCAACAAGCTCGCAAGGGCTTGCTTTCTTCCAGAAATGCCGTCTGAGGTATACACTCCACGTTGGATTCGTCGGTCAACCCTTTCTGTGATCCATACCAAAACTGAAGCAGGACTGTGAGGGAAGGCTGCATTCAAATTGGGTACCTTGCACTCAGCACACGCGTTGGATCCACATTGGTCTCTGAAGTAGGCGGGTCACTGCCAGCTTCATCCATCGTAGCTTCTTCTGACTCTTCCAGCATCATACGATTTGATTCTTCTGGCTCTGGCTCCTCCAACACGATGGGCTCTCCTCGCGGAACACCATGTCCATGATGGAACTCCATCCATCCTTCAGGATCATCTGTTTCACCCAAGCCAACATCACCAAATTGATCACGCATAGCACGGAATCTGCGGTTCAAATGGCAAACGTAAATGGCTCGTCCAACTGCAAGTAAAGGAAGGAAACATGCAAAGTACACCAATGCCCAAAGCCATCCAACCATTCCAGTGAAAAGGGTGTGACCATCAGTCACCTCGGAATGCTGCTCTGCGCTGCAAATTGCACCATGAGCATCACAATTCGAAGCCAAGGCCCAAGGTGTTTCCACCATCCACGAGCAGGCTGCATATGGCTGCCAAACAAAGGAGACCTTTTCAACTGCTTGACCTGAAAAACACGTTCAACTAAATCCTCACCAATCCGCTTTCCAGTCGTAGGATCATATACACCAAGTTGAAAGAGTAGAGGTCTCAACGCTTTCAAACCCAATCTTTTGGTGCCAACATCTGCAACATTCTTCGAAGACTCTATGCCCTTGACTGCTATCAATCCATCTCTGACACGTGTTTGAAGCCAAAGTGTCTTGACTGACAAATGGCGTATCCTGCCGACGCCTTGGCGCTGTAGAATTTGCCTCGCCGCGCTGTTGTCGATATACAACACGGTCTGCAGTTCTTCACCTGAAAGGGAAATCAAGATTGAGTCACATACTGCTGATACTGCTGAGTGAAGTTCAGCTTCTGCACTACTCAAGCTTATCACTTTCTGAGATCTCGAGGCTGAATAAATCAGACATCCACGGTAAAAGACAGCAACTGAACTGACTGACTTGCGATCTCCCTTGTGCGCTGCCCAATCACTGTCTGAAAAGACCTCGAGGACATTGCTGTCACCATGTGCATGGTACAAACCAGAACCTCTACGCTTCATCTTCAAACTGATACCATGCTCGACACATCCAAGCAAATACAAACACAGGTGTCTGAGAACCGCAAATGACCTGGATGTCGGTGACTTCATACACTGCGCAAGGTATCTGATCACGAACTGACACTCCACCAGGTCTGCACTCAAGTAAGGCAAAACACCAACACATGTTCTGAAGACACTCGCATGTTCAGCACTCAACGCCTCTGTGTCGTCTGGTTCATTGATCTCTGGGTGTGCAGGTGTCTTCTTGGCATGCACGTTCGGCTTAATCTTCAACATCTCAAACAGCTTTGTGGTGTGCTTCACATGAGGCTGTATGAAAAGTTCATCCTTTGAAATGAGCACACGACGCCGCTTGAGAAAACTGAGCTCTGAACCGACTGTATCAACCAACTCATGGCTGATCTTGTAGCGCTTCTTGAAAGCAGGCAAAACCACATCCACGAGGTATGACCTCTCACCTGTGAAAAGCACATCATCTACGTGTATGATCACTACGCACTTGTCATTGCGCAAAAGAGAAGGATATGGGTCAAATGGAAGGATGTTGAACTCGTCTTTGAGGAAGGAGGCCAAGTCACGATGCCACAACAATAACAAGGAGCCGTCTCTTTGGCCTGGTAGCACCTTGCCAAGCACAAACTTGCGCTGCACTCCAGCAGCGTCTACTGCTGTAACAACAGTGGGGCCCTCCTGGTTGACTGTTAGTCTGAGACGTCCAATGACATCATGGCCCATCCCTTGTCAATATTTGACAAGAATGTCAGGGGAACCAAACGTGTGGTCACATTGCTACTAGCTGGGCTATAGAGGTCAGACCGCTCTGGACTCAGCCATGAGAATTCACGAGCAACGAATCTGGACCTGCGCAAATAGTATTGTGTGCCTGTGGCCTCGTCTCGCTTGATTCTCCATGTCCTGACAAATCTGGTCGACAGTTCAACATGAGCGCTACAATCCACATTCTCAGCAGGAAGGATGACATGCATTGCAGAAAGGCGTGAAAGTTCGACCTGATCCGCAATCTGGTCCAAGTGAGCCAACTTCTCAACGCTCACATCTGGCTCCTCTTCAGTAAAAGGATACTTCAATTGCTCAACTGCTGCATCGATGGATGTCAATCCTTCTGCATCATCTTCATCTGGGCTCTGCAAAGTGTTCTCGTACTCTTCCAAGGCATCCAACTCACCATCCTGAAAGTATGTTGGGTTCTGCGCATCTTCATGGGTATATTCTGCTCCATCTATCACACATCGCACATGAGACACTTGTGTGAGCTTCTGCGGCTTGGCCGGCCTTTCTTCCACATCATCATCATCACGTGCATGGGCCCCGCCTACGCAAGATCTGCCAAAGGAGTGGAATCTGGAATGCTCATTGGCGCAGGAAAGCCCATTGCAACTTCAACTCCTTGTGCATCTCTTCTGGCTGTTGCAAGAGGATGAAAAGGAGTGCCTGGAGTCGTGACAACACCAGGAGTCACTGGGTCAGGTGCTGCCTCATCAGGAGTCATCAGGTTTTGTGAGTGTGGACCAAAGATGCTGTCAGCTGCAAGTGGTGCACCAGGGGGCTCATACATAGAGCACCTTCTGGAAACTCGGCAGGCTCGGCAAAATCCGCTTGGCCAACACCAACTTCGAACCCAAGGCTGCATAGCCATAGTCCCAAGGGCAATTCACCACATCACCTGCAAGCTTCAAATTCCAGCAATTTGCGTGACAAAAATGCCTTGTGCAGTGCCTATCAGGTGGGTGTCGTTTGTTGGGCTCTTTCCAAGCCATATGCCTTTCACCCACTGGGGATTGGACTTGGCAGCACTGCGCAAATACCCCAGTACACATTCACCATATTTTGCAAGCTTACCTGTGTACTGCTTAGCGAAGGTTTTCTCAAAAGCTGTATATCCATGAGACACTGCAAAACGGTTGTGTATCCATGAAGCGTGCAGCAAAGACCATGCAAACATGGGGTGATGTGAACTGAAAATGAACTCTTCTGAACCACCTCCAACTTCCAACTGCCGAAGCAGCAGTGCAGCTTGTTGTCGAATCACCTTCACAGTAGCCTCGGCCGCACCATTGGCCTGATGATCGCCAGGTGGCACAGGCTCTGCATTGGTATGAATGTTGATGGCTCTCAAAGCCTTCCGCACTGTATCCAGAAGTGAAAGTGTTGCAGGTTCATTGTCACAACGCAAGGTCACAGGGTTGTGGCCTGTCTGCACCACAAAACGTGCCAGCTCTGTCGCAAGGTATGGCATGTACTTGCCTCCCTTGGCTGGTGTCGGTATGCCAATCATGGCACCTGTCAACCTGTCATGAGCAAACAGCACTGTCAAAGTGTCTTCATCACCCTTTCGAGATGCATAGCCAAAGTCAAAAGAGACCAAACTATTGGAAGAAGTTGTGTGGTCAACTGCAACATGTTTGTCCTGTCTGGCTTTGAAAGAAACGCACAAAGGACACCAATCTCTGTAAGGAATGTGAACTAAGTCATGAACATCTTTCTCAGCCTGAGCTGGCTGTCCAGGCACATGCTGCTGCGCTGGAACACGTTCTGCATCTACCTGCAAACGTTGGCCAACTGCTTCAACATCAATAAGTTCACGTTCTCTGACATGTTGGAGAATGCGCTTCAAACATTGAGTCTTGTTGCCGGACTGCTTGAGCCCAAGGAAACTGCAATCCAGTCCTCAAAGCTCTAAGACTGGAAGCTTCACTCAACAAAACGCCATCCACATAGACCTCATTAGTCTCTACAGGTACTACTCGTTGATCTGGTGGCAACTCTGCTCTGGCATCTGCTGGGGCTGCAGCTTCAGCTGCGTCTCCATCGTCCACGTCGCCTGAACCTCTTGCAGGTTCAGAAAGCACAGCATGAGGCGCTTCCAAACTGAAACCCAAAGCCTCAGGAATGAAAACACCAGTATGTCCAGAGTCAAGATGGCCTCCACATGAACATTGGCATCAAAACGTTTGGTTCTGTCTTCCATAGTTGAAATAGGTTCACTGAGTTCAACAAGTTCCCAACTGCCGTTCACCTTCAAGAGTGTGGTGCGCCTCCACATCAACTGGTCTGCAGGAATGAGCGTTGTGTCAACAAAGCAATTGCCATAACTCATCATAGCCCAAAGCTCTGGACCAAGTTGTTCCCAGCGCCTGCCAACACTCTGCAAACGCTCTGTCAAAACGACTGCACGCAAAGCACCAACATCTTGCTGCTCACCTCCACAAACATTTCCAGGCGCAGAGGACCTTCTGCCTGGAAATTCTTCTGCAGAAACTGGGACATCTGAAGAAGCATCAGAAATAACTCGAATGAACCCTTGTGCAACAAGTGAGTTTCGTCTGAAACCAATGTCAATCTTCTCTTTGCCCTTCACAAGACAAAATGAATCCGATTCATTGCAAATGGACCATCCAGCTCTGAAGAAACGGCCTAAACTCAACAAAGGTGTGGTGACGTTCCCAATCAAAAACTTCTCCTTGAAACGCACTCCGCTCATTGTGATCTCTGCCAAACGTATGTCATGAATTTTGATGGGGGCCCCTTGTGCATCAACATATGAGGAATCTTGATGTGCCAAAACCGATGTGCCAACATGTGCATAACTCATAGGAAGAACACTGCCATCTGCTCCTGAGTCCGAAATGATGTCAACTGGGTCGCCTGCAAAACGAAGTGCACGTACTGAATGAACATCAAAATCGAAATCAGGTTGTTGAAAAGGAGTTGTGAGATCAATGCACAAGATGTCACATGGTTCAACTGTCCAGTCATCGTCAGAGTCCATGTTGTCCATGCAAAACACTGCAGCTGTCGGCATATATTCCCCTGAAAACGTTGCAGAATCATCCAAGTGAGAAACGACATGGACACTGCCAGGAAATGTGAACCCATCATCATCGATATCATCAAAAGCAGTGAGGTCATGAATAGGGGACTCGTCAATCTCTTCAATGAGGACACTGCTACGCTGAAACACATTCACTGAGCCCTGCTGCTGTTTGGAGTTGTTCCCAGAGTTGTTCACGTGTGAGGTTGAGCTACTGGCTGTAGAAGTCTGCGCGTTGCCATCTTCTTCAACGACACGCACTTTCCCTTGGCCCTTCTCACGTTTATACTTAAAGCAGTCACGTTTCCAATGGCCAATCTTTCCACAGTAGTTACAAACATCATCTGAAACACGTGAACCAGATCCTTTACCTTTGAAACTCTTACCATCTCCCTTCGAACCTTTGGTTTGGGGACTGTTGTACTTGCCCTTACCTTTACCTTTTGACTTCCCTTTGGGATCAAACTTTCCTTTAGTCTTCCCTTTGCCTTTGCGCCACTGGACTTGGTCAATCTCCATCGGTGCTGGTCCATTCGATGAAGAAGGCTTGTCACTAACGCCAAGCTGTGAATGAATTTGAGTTGAAGTCCAGGTTGAAGACACGGTTTCATATGCAAGAACTTGAGAACGGACTGTCAGTCATGGAAAGACGAACATGCTGCTGCACAGTCTTTGGCAAACACTTCACTAGCACACTCAATGCCAGGTCATCTGGAACATCTTGGCCACTCGATTTTCTGTACTCTTCACGGAGTCGTTCTAAACCTTGAATTTGTTCAAGAAAAGTACGACCAGAAACAAACGCTGGCAAACTCATGAACGCAGAAAGCAAAGAAACTGCTCTGGATTTTGTATGAAGTGAATACAGTTGAAGTAGTTGTCGATAGACCTCGAAGCCGTTTCGATCTGGTACTTGTCGAAGCACTCGAAGTGGTTTATGTTTCAACAACCCACTCAAGATGGAGCACAGTCGATTTGACTTCACCACCACATCAACCGCAACACCAGTCAAGTTGACCGTATTCTTGGGGTCCTTCTCAACTGCGTCCAAACATTTCTCATAGTTGGAGTCTGCAAAGTATAACCAGCTCTTCAAATTCAGCACAAAGTCGGGCCAAATCGCAAGTTCTTGGTCAAACGCATCTGCACCAGTTTGTCCAAAGGGGTCAGGTTGTCTCACAACCTTGGAAGCTTCTGTGAATCCTCCAGATCTACTGCTTTGACTATCACTCATCCGTTTCATCTCATCAGCAGCTCTGCTTGCTGCCTCAGCTGCTCTCGCGGCTTCTTCAATCAGCCCTTGCACCTGCTCAGCCGTCATCTGAGCCATTCCAAATCCAGTCCAAATCCAGCGGTAAAACTAGAAATCACCAGAAAATTCTATGAGGACGACAGTCAAATCTTCAGCAGAAACGAAGAAATCGCTATAGCTCTACCCAAGGCCCAAAACACCGCCAGGGGCACTACAACCCTCTATGTGAGCCCTCACTGGGGGTTTCCCAGATCACGGGGCTCCGCTACCATGCTAACTTTTCCTGGGCATTGCATGGAAAACGCAAAACGGTTTGTTTTGGTTTGAAACGGTTGTCACACTGGTAAGTACAGATACTACACAACTTGTCTGTGTACATCTATGCTACGTATGTGGGTATGCTACATGGTTTGCATGTACACAAAATCCGTGCATGACATGATTGTCGATTTCTGGAAGCCGCGTCAAACCAATGCTGCATCAAGAGAAGGTGCGCTGCCTGCAAACGGCTCATGATCTTTTTCACATCTCACTGCGCAGTGCAATCTTTGCATACCGGAAAGGACCTTCGACCTCGATACAAAAGTGGTTCCGGACATCAAGCTGCAAACGGAATTGAACATGTTCATTTTGCATCTTCTGTCAAGCTGTTTTGGTTGTGAACACGTGATGAAACAACACCAGTGCACGAAATCATTGCATCTGCGGAAATATAAATATCAGTGCAGCAGTTCTTTTTTTCGACACGCAAACCACAATGTCAGAGGCGATAGCGGTTCGAACCACTTTTGGCCCACCAATCGCCGTCGCCATAGTTCCGACGCTACGAGAAGGACATGCGTTCGGTCCACCAATCAGTCCACCTATCGCGGCGAAAGCTCGGCTCGCTCCAGGTCATGATGCAGCTGCAACTTCCTTTTTCTCTCGCTAACCGGGCGTCGTGCCACACACGTGCTGATTTCCAGAAGCTTCTCTGCCTCGTCAGAACAGCAGCGGCGCGCTGCATCAAGAGCAGTCTCTCCTAAGCAATTTAATCTTTCAAGATCTGCTCTAGCTGTCAGTAACAATTGAAGCTCATCCAATCGATTTTTCTCAGCTGCAATGTGCAGCACAGTTCCGTGATTACCTAGTTTTTGGTTGACACGAGCACCTCTATCATTGAAATATCGAACCATCGTGCAATTTCCATTTGCAACTGCATGAAACAGAGGTGTTTCCTCATCATCAGTGCACGTGTTGATGTCAGCGCGTCCTTCCACGAACAATTTCACGACCTCCTGATCATTCTCTCGAGCTGCTTTCAGCAAAGCCGTTTCACCCTTCCAATCTATCTCATTCACATCTGCCGCCGCTTTTAACAACTGTTTGATCATAGGCAAGTCCGATTTTTTTTGGACATAGGCAAGTCCGAGCACGTTGCTATCATCAGTGGTGTCTCGAAGAAACCATTGCTTGCATTCACATCCGCTGCACCTTCCAGCAAAATGGCCACAATCGTGTAATCACTTTCAAGAACTGCCTGCACTAGAGGTGTCGCAAAATGGTGCCTTTGGCAATCCTTGTCCGCGCCAGCTTCTAGCAAGTAGCGCGCGACATCTGGATGCCCTTCTGAGGCAGCGTAAGCCAAAGCGCTTGATGCGTTGACACAAGCGCCTCGCTCGACTAAAAAGCGAACCATATCCATATCTCCACTTTCAGCAACTTTCGCCAGAGCCGTAGTCTCCCAACAACACTTAGACTTAGCATTGATGTCAGCGTAAGCTTCCAGAAGCAGTTGAACAATGGTCGTACCTTTTCTGACAACTGCCATTTGCAAAGGTGTTTCGAATCTGTTGTCGGCGGCGGCATTAGGGTCTACTGCTGCAGTCAACATGGCTTCAACTGTCGCAAGATCGTTGTTCTGTACTGCATGCACCAATGTGTCAATGCCCTGATGTGTCGGACATGGATTGAAAGCAACGGCGACCACCTGGATCTTTTCTGGAACAATATCGAAACGCATGCTGTCTTCCATGATCGCGAGGTTGGCATCGAACAATCTTTGCCTGAACCTGGGCACGCCCAGGTGCGGAGAAAGCAAATCTCTCACATCTTTTACCAATCGTCCGGTAACTTCCTCCGCAAGGAGCAAGAGCAGGATCTCGCCAGAGGTCGCAGACCACACCTCCATGGCAGTGGCTCCAATGCAGCGACTGCCTCCGAGCTATCCCGTTGGCAGAGGTAAGCTGTTTGATGAAACTGCTGCCATCTTGCCACAAGTATATAGAACGTGCATGTATTCACCGAACAACACTAATCAATGCCAATTACTTTGTTTGTGAAAATTTGTTGCTGCAGCCAGGAGCGACGAAAGGAGTGCAAACACATCGAGGTTAAATCCAAAGCTGCGCTGATGCGGACCGCATCCAAAGTTGCGCACACACACACAACTTCAGTGTTTCTTCATTTATTTCGAACAACGTCAAAAATGTCAAAAACCTATTCTGAAACCATCGCTCTGTTGATGTGCCTAAAAAGTGCAACGATCTTGTCTTGCAGCGCCATTGTGCACAGCGACGTCCACCCGGATCATCGGTAGTCTCCCACAGCTTGATAACAAGAAAGCGTTGAATGAATGATGCTGATGGATGACGATGAATGAAGATGAGTGAATCACACAGGAGCTTTCACACAGAAGGGCGTTTATTTACACCAAGACACGTTTACACACAGGAGCTTTTACACAGAAGAGCGTTTACACACAGAAGCTTTTACACAGAAAGGCGTTTACACACAGGAGCTTTCCCACAGAAAAGCGTTTACACCAAGACGCGTTGACACAGAGGAGATTTTTCACAGAAGAGCGTTTACAGCAAGACACGTTTGCACACAGGAGCTTTTACACAGAAGAACATCGACACACAGAGGCTTTTACAGAGACAAATCAAAATCGCAATTTTACCTCAATTTTTGCAGTTCGACATTCATTTTGTGCGAAAGAGTTACATCTGAGATCTCAAAATTGCAATTTTACCTCAGTTTTTGCATATCGACCCTCATTTCGTGCGAAAGGGGTCGCAAACGCGCAGGAAAAAGGAAAGAAAGTGTGCTTCCACTGTTGTTGTGCCTGAAATGTGAAACGATCTTGATGCGCCATTGGGCATAGCGACGAACACCCGGAGCATCGGTTGTCTCGCACAGCTTACGGTCACAACCGAATCTTTCAGGTATATGAGCCACCGCCTGCAAAAAAGAAGCGTGAGACGACCACGAACTGAGGCGCAAGGCATAGCAAAATTAAACAAGATCACAGATTGTATCACTGTGACGTGTGGGTGCAGCTCATCATCCACGAGGGACATGTTGCTGACGCTGTGGCGCCGGACCTGACAAGACGAGGCAAACAGAGGCAGAGGGGCGAAACACGACAACGCGACAACACGAAATAAATGCCATAGCAATTCGATCATACAGATGCGTTCTACGACAGTTTTGTGCCGAGGTATGCAGAAGTTATACCATGTAAGTTGAAAACAACCAAAAATCACGAAAAGTAAGCAGACCACGCAACTCAGTGAAACAAATCAGTGCATCAGCATCTTTTTCAACACGAGGCGATGGCGGTTCGAACAGCTGTCGGTCCACCAATTGGCGTCGCCATAGTTCTTACGCTAGGAGAAGGAAACGCGCTCGCGCACAGAACTGCTATCGCCGCCAGATTTCGGGTCACCCCAGGTGACGATGCAGCTGTCCGGCAGAATGGCCGCGAAGGCAAGCCCGTTGGCATATATCCGCTGCACGTCTTGGAGCTGCTGTTGAACAGCAGTGCTATCACCACCGGAACATTGATCGCCCCAGGTAACCACGGATCCATTTGACAGCAAAGCAGCAAAAGCCGTATACGTGCTGTAAATTTTCTGCACACTGCGAAGCTGATGCCGAACGCCAGAACTGTCTCCACCGCAACTTTATGTTCGCCCCAGGTGACGACCGATCCATCGACCAAACGAGCCGCGAAGGCGTAGCCATTGCCTTCAATCTCGACAACATTGTAATCGATTTTCCACCTCCGAGGCGTCTCGAGAACCAAACCGCGTCTTTATAACATCATTGCGCGGAAATAGACATCAGTGCACCAGTATCTTTTTCAACAGGCAAACCAAGATGTCAGATGCGATGGCGGTTCGAACAACTGTCGGTCCACCAATCGCCGGCGCCATAGTTCCTACGCTACGAGAAGGAGACGCGCTCGCGCACAGAACTGCTATCGCCGCCACAGCTCGATGCACCCCAGGTCACGATGCAGGATGGCCGCGAAGGCGCTCCCGTTGGCATATATCCGCTGCACGTCTTGGAGCTGCTGTTGAACAGCAGAGCTATCGCCACCGGAACATTGATGGCCCCACGTAACAACGAAGTCATTTGACAGCAAAGCAGCAAAAGCCGCACGCGTGCTGCAAATTTTCTGCACACCGCGAAGCTGATGCCGAACACCAGAACTGTCCCCGCCGCAAGAGCTTTTTTACACAGGAGACCGTTTACACACGGGAGCTTTCACACAGAAGAGCGTTTACAGCAAGACACATTTACACAGATGAGCTGTCACGCAGACGCGTTCACACACAGAAGGTGTTACAGATAAAAAATTACACCAAGACACGTTTACACAGAGGAGCTTTCACGCAGAAGAGCGTTTACACACAGACACGTTCACACACGGGAGCTTTCACACAGAAGAGCGTTTACAGGAAGAAGCATTTACACACTGGAGCTTTTACACAGAAGCGCGTTTAGACACAGAGACGTTTACACAGAGAAGCCTTTTCAAACAAAAAAGCGTTTTACACATAGACGCGTTGATACACAGGAGCTTTCACACAGAAGATATTACACCAAGACACATTTGCACACACGAAGGAGCTTTCACATAGAAAAGCATTTACACACAGAACCGTTTACACAGAAGATCTTTCACACAGACAAGCGTTTACATTTACACGAAGACACGGTAACACACAGGAAGTTTGACACAGAAGAGCGTTTACACACAGAAGCTTTTCCGCAGAAGAGCGTTTACACACAGGAGCTTTCACACAGAAGAGCGTTTACACCAAGACACACAGAAGCTTTTACGGAGACACATCCAAATCGCAATTTTACCTCAGTTTTTGCATTTCGACCCTCATTTTGTGCGAAAGGGTTCCATCTGAGATCGCAAAATTGCAATTTTACCTCAGTTTTTGCACATCGACCCTCATTTCGTGCGGAACGGTGCGCAGAGGCGCCGGCAAAATCGCAATTTTACCTCAGTGCGAAAGGGTTGCGTTTCGCAACCCTGCATTTGACTGCCCTGCCGCCTAAGAGAGAATTAGAAGAACTTGAGAAGTAGGAGTTTTTGGTAGGAGTTTTACCTCCTGACTACTAATAACTCCTGAGTACTTACTCCTGAGTATTAACTCCTGAGTAATAACTCCTGAGTATGTAACTCCTGAGTCATAACTCCTGAGTAATTTACTCCTGAGTATATAACTCCTGAGTCATAACTCCTGAGTAATTTACTCCTGAGTAAGAACTCCTGAGTAGATGATGTGAATGTTGATGATATAGATGATGTCCATATGATGTGTCTAAAATGTACATGGTGATTGATGTGATTAGGAGATGTTATGTTAATGATGATGTAGATGATGTAGATGATGTAAATGACGTAGCTGATGTAGATGATGTAGATGATGTAGATGATGTAGATGATGTATATGTTTTGTATGAGATGTATGTGAAGATGATGTGAGTAAGAGATGTTGTGTAGATGAAGTTGGTAGTTGTTCTTTGGGAAAAACCCTTCGCAGGAGCTTTCGGGAAAAACTGAAAAAATAGAGGCAGCATCAAGAACACTGTGAAATGGGCTGTGAAATGGGCTGCCCATTTTTCCCCACCCTCTGTCTCTAACCCTCCCTATTTTTTTTTGCCCCGTGACCTTTGCCAAGCCCTCACAATGTATACTGAACGTTGGCATATCCTGACTAGCTCGCTTCTTCCTTATGATCTAGTGCCTCTGCTAGACCCATCATGAAAATTGCAACAGGCCCCAGCTCATGAGAAACAAAAACACAAAAAATCAACCGATTGATACAAAAGCCATAAAACATCATAAGACATTCTGGAGGTTTCCCTGGAACCGGGCCAAACGTCCACGATATTCCCACGCGGTACCTGCTGCAGAGGGGCGGACTGGCGGATGCCCCAAGATCGGCGAGCCCCACATGCGCTGCTGGGGGGTTATGGTTTTCTTCAGCACCAATCGCCTGGCATCACAAGCACCGGGCACTCCGTTTTCTTGTTTGGAATTGGCTTGCACAGATTTAGCAAATGGATTGAACATGATTGAACATAATGTTCACCTAGGATTAGTAAGCCCCCTCAATAATGTGAGCCAACTTCCGGAAAATAAATGATAGAGCCCACCTAAATGCTGTGAGCCATTTTCTCGGATCATTTTTTGCGCTTTTCCTGTCAGCATGGTGTTTTGAGATTTGGAACCATCGATATTTTTAGATCAACAATTTTGGACCCGGAACGAAAACCTGAAGTCTCCTCTCTCAATTCAGAAATACTTCGACACAATCCCGCAAACAGGGTTATCGGGTAATCCTGAACCCTGGCGTCACCTAAATAAAAGGGAGAGGGAGAGGGAGAGAGAGAGAGAGAGAGACAGACAGACAGACAGACAGACAGACAGACAGACAGACAGACAGACAGACAGACAGACAGACAGACAGACAGACAGACAG